>CATIWM010149065.1:0-12675 GCA_949671775.1 Mallotus repandus
CCTTTAGAATTTAATTTATGTTTATATTCATTGAGTCGCGACTCACCAAATCGCAATTATTTTTCCAGATAGAGAAGCTTGAAGTGTGACTATTTTGAAGCATATAGCATGGTAGTTAAAGCATTGAGCATAGGTTGTCGGTCGAATTCAAACTCTCTCTCTCTCCTTGTAGCATACATATGCCCATTAGTTAATATAAAATATTTGTATGTGTGTACGGATAAGTATAAACGTGTGTATAATAATTACATGTGACTAAAGGATGATTAATAATGAGTATGAGATATCATGATGTGTATTAATACTAAGTGTGTAGGATGTTACAAGTTTAATGTAAAATATAACAATTATAATGAAAAAGTACTATAATTTTTAGATTTACAGAAAATGATATTAGTTTTAAAAAACAAACTACAATGCTTTTATATATATATATATTTTTTGTAAATTTGGATAAATTTTTCTAAATAAGGTATGTTATTTTGTTTTGAAACAAATGAGGCATATAGAGAGAGCACTTTATACAACTATCCAACCAACTAAGTTCGGCTACAAAAATTCAAAATTTCTCAAAAAAAAAAAAAGGGATAAGGTTCATTTATACCCCTAATATTTTTCCCGAAGTCCAGATAAGCCCTCGATTTTTTTTGGCTCAAATACCTTAGGGTTTCATTAAAACCATGTTTTTTTGCCTCTCTTTACAGACGGAGGTTATCTCCGTTAAATCATTTGATGACATGGCAAACTTGACCTTTTTTTTTTTCCATTCTTCTTCTCTACCAAACTTCTGCCTTCACCTTCAACACTGTCACCACCACTACCACACCACAGCTCCATCAAATCTATTCCTTGCCTTCCTTTTTTCTCTGAAAAAAAAAACCAGTACTCGGCTCAATTTTGTGGATGCATGTGTTAGCTTTGGTGAGCTAGCAAAGAAGCATGCTAAACATAGCACTTATGTTCAGAAAATGAACTGCACTCATTGTCAAAAAAAAAAAAAAGCAGCAGCACTTAAGAACTGGCAACATACAGTAAAGAAGCATGCTAAACACAACAAGCATTATGAGTATCATAGACCAATGTCAAGCAGACCACAAACATAGTAAGATCTACTACATTCAGTAAGTTCACCATCAAATTCATGTATTTATATCTAACCATCTTTGCAAATAACTAAAAAAAATTTTGCTTAATCTTCAGTTGCTCTTGCCTCTAGCTCTAAGGTTCACAGCTTAAGAACCACGTCTTTAAAAGGCTAAAATTTGCAGCTCCTCAACCGCCACAAAAATGGGGCTTCTTCGATCAATAAACAACTGGAAATCAAGTAAAATTCCAACTCCACCGCCAATTAAGCCATAACTAATAAACACACAACATAACAGCAAACATCGAAAAAATAAAAATAAAAATTTTATTTTCTATAAGCTCTAAGAGGATAAAATCAAACAGGTTATACGCAATTAGAAAAAAAATAAAAGTAAAGCAGCCTTGATAAGAGATGCGGATAAGATTCAAAAAAGACCTTACATTTAATGGAGATGGAGAAAGATAAGAGATGCTCAATTCGCTAAGAAAGAGTTCTTTATCGTCAGTAATGATGGTTCTAGCACAAGCAATTACAATTCTCTCTACTATACCTCCAATCACCCCTCCATGCAGTCCATTGAAGATATTCTATAACCCAGAAAAGCAAAACAGAGATTGAAGATTTTGCTTCTTCTAATGGTGATATGTCGATGCTGGTTGAAATAGAGTTCCTCATCATTTTTACCGAACAACACCATTGACACACCTAAACACCACCACCCTTAAATTAACACTAATGCTACCAATTAATTCATAACCACCATCATTAACAACATAAACAAACAAGCAATCAGACACAACACTAATTATTGACCTCAAGATCATTCAAAAAAAGAAAAAGATCAACCAATAACAATTAAAACAAAATCAAATTAACATGAGTCACAAAAAAATCAATGCCAAATGTCTGATGCAATCACTCAAAAGGAAAAAAAAAGTTCAGCAAAATAGAAAACGCAGGCCTTAGCTTCAATTACAGGTCATGATATGATTGAAAACATGGAAATGGAAATGAGGATTGATTGATTGATGAATTAATTGATGAGAGAAGAGAACATTGAGAGTGCAAGGAGCAGGAGAAGAGAAAAAGAAATGCCATGGTTTGCAGGCGAAAAGGATGAGAAGAAGGATCAAAAGAAGCATAAGGACACCGATAATGCTCACTACCAGAAGCATAAGGCCCTCTGCAAACATCAATATAAGCTCGCCAAACCTCCTTCATAAATTTTGATCGTTAGATCTATAATTGAAGCAATCGGCGTTTTTGGGTCAATGTTCTCGCAAAGATGAACCACCGGGAACATAAAAATCCGGCGGGTGGAGCCATTTTGGTTTGGGATAATTGATAAAAGGACTTAAATAAGAAGGCAAGGAAGAGAAGAGAAGGTAAAGAGAGATTTGATGGAGCTGTGGTTTGGTAGTGGTGGTGATGGTATGGTGAAGGTGAAGGCAAAAGTTTGATAGAGAAGAACGGGAAGAAACGAGGGAAAATTTAGTTGAAGAGAAAAATTAAGTCAACATATCCATTTGGTAAAGTTTACTTTCCAATTTTCATTTGCCATCCCATTAGTGGTTTAACGGAGATATCCTCCGTCTATAAAGAGGGGCCAAAAAACATGATTTTAATGAAACCCTAGGTATTGGAGCCAAAAAAAAAATTAGGGGCTTATCTGGACTTCAAAAAAAACATTAGGGGCATAAATGAACCTTATCCCAAAAAAAATTCAAAATTACTCCATCTTTTTCACTCGAATCACAGACGCCAAAAAATCAAATTTATTTTTTTTTTTAAAAAAAAAAAAGAAAACTATGAATCAAATTGCCCCCATTTGATTACACCTACCGCTCGACGGTTCCGTTCATCTTCACGAACAGCGGCTCCACTCACGACGGCACACAGTGAGTCCGACACTCCCTTTCGCCGGCGCGCATTGTGCGTTCAGTTCAGTGTGAGATAGAAAAAATAATTCCAAATTGCCGTCCACAACATTTTAATTTTGATAATTGATCTCAGACCAAATTTAAAGAAGAAGAAGAAGAAGAGCGTAAAGTCAAATGTCGATGATGGGTGCCAACAGCGACACAACTTGGGTCGGCAAAAAGCCTATCAGACGCATTGGAGGGATGTCCGATGCTCTTTCAATCGCCGCCGATCTTGGATTTTCTGTTGCTCCTCCTCCTTCTCAGGTCCTTTTTCCATTTTTACTTTTCTACTCTAATTTTTTGTTTGTTTTCCTGAGTAAATTGCAACAGATTTTTTTGCAAAAACCAAAACCCATTTCATTTCTTCAATTTCTTGTTAGTTATGGCAAATGTAGAATTCGATGCATATCTGATGTGTTTACTCTGTCTAACACTAATGCTCATATGAGCTATTTCATGTTTTTTTTTTTTTTTTGTTATTTTCTGTTCATAACATATGAGGCCACATACCCTGTCCACTAGTGCAAGAGTAGTATCACTTGTTATTTCTCTAGGTTTAGCGTCTAACACTTGATGCATTTCTCAACTTTCTACCTTGGAAACATCATAGGGGAAGAGTTGTGTGTACTGAAGGCATTAAACTTCACTCTATTTTCTGGGATAAGCAATCATGTCACTTACAGGACTATGCAAAAATCATTGTAGAATTTTGGTCCGCAGAAGAGTTGCCTGCATATATGTTAATAGCTTCATGATCTTTTTATTGTATTCTTATCTTCCAAGCAATGTCTCTGAGATGGATTGTGAGGACTCAACAGTCATTTGTACTGGTAGGCAACCTGCTCATGTGATCCCATTTACAATCATCGAATGGCAACCAAGATCATACTCTTTTTAAGATTTTACATACATATGAGATCTTAAAGAAATATTTTCAACAGAAATGATTGATGGTAATCGATTTTACATTAGTTCTTAATTAGCTTAGCAAGGTTTTGGAGCTTATTTGAAAGAGTATCTTGGTACCCATTTATATTGAAGTGCGACCTTGTAGGAATGTCATAAAACCTAAGGAATCAATCATTTGTTCCAGCATGTAGAGTTGCTAATGTTCCATTAGTTATTTTCAGAGCTTTTTTTTCCCCAGCAATTCCCTTTAGCCTCTCTATATAATCCTTAAAGAACTCTATATGTTTTGAAACCTCAATAGCTTGAGAAAAAATACTGGTTGAATCATCTTAATTTGAAACAGCTTATGTGAAATTAATGCCAATAATGAGATCATTATCAGAAAGTTTAAATTCCAGGCATTTAGGAATAGCTTTTTTGATCCTAAGAGTTGTAGTCAGCATGTGAGAAACGAGCTCTCTATTAGGGAACCTTACTGTTGGAATTGACCTATATAGTTCTGATCATAGAGGAGACAGTTAGCATTGACCTTTTCAAGTTATAGCCGTTATTACTGGTATCCAAATCACCAAATATAAATATGGTCAGGAAATTTTGGCAAAGAAGTGGGTTTTCCACCAGCATTGCAAGCATAGAAACAGATCATATGGATGAGGACTGAGTCAATGGCTGCCATTTACAAACCGGAAAGCTAAGTGAATGAGCAGGGTTGCCTCTTGTGATCCATTTATGTTCATATGTAAATACTGGCAAACAAAAACAGTAAGATGTTTCTTTCATTGGAAAAGCAGGTAGCCTGTAATGGAATTTAAATGTGTATTTAATTCATGATCTTTTGGACTAGATGTCACTGTGGACATCTCCTCCATTATGTATATATTTTACTAGGAGTTATATGCATAATAACTAGCTATATAAATGTTCTTTTAAAAAATTTTCCCTTTTTATTCGTGATGTTATAATCATTTGTGATTATACACTGGCTTCTTAAAGTAAAAACTTAATAAGCAAAATAAAAAGTGACCTGATGGAGCATTTGGATGAGCTGTTGGTCAATGCTATAGAGGAAAGAACTTTAAATAAATGCATTAAGTACCTGTTTATAATGTTATATTTTTTTTTGTTCAATTGTGAGATTTGATCTGTATGCTTTTGCACTGTAAGGAATGTCTATTAGAGACTTTACTTGGAATTAAGGTCCTGACTTAATATATTAGTTAGGATAAATGATTAGAATTTTTGTGTTTATAATCATATGGCCATTATAGCTTTTAAACTTTATTTTATGAATGACAGTAATTTACACAGCTTTGTTAATTGTTCTCATTGATCATTTATTGAGCTCATCAACTTTTTAAATTATATTCTTTGCAGGAAGAACTGCAAAACTTATCCACAGCTACCGGTGAAAAGGGCGATGACTTGATTAGGGTTTTAAGAGAACTAACCACTGTACAAAGGAAAATAGCTGATCTACAAGTTGAACTTCAAGGTCGGAAGGTAAAGCATTCTTGTTCATTTTCCTTACCATTTTATCAATATAATTGAGGACTAAATATTAAATCAAATTTAATTACCATGTAATAGCATTCATCACTATTACTTACTGCATGATTTTATGTCACATACATTAAACTGAATTATGCTGTGAAATTTTAGGATGATAAAAATGTGGCGCATTTGACACATGTCAGTGAAATGGAAAAGAAGATCGAGACTTTGGCTAGGATTACTACCATACTGAAAGATGTCATTCAGAATAAGGTAAGTCCAGTAGTTAATGCTTCTTACACCTTGAGACATCTGCAGTTTGGATTGTATATGCAGTCCAGCCGCATATGCCTTTCACAAAGATGCAATAGTTTTTTTTTTTTTTTTTTTTGAAAGGAGATACAAGAGTTTATAGTGAAGCATGCTTTAATACATTACTCATATCTCATTGATTTTACAAGATGAATTAGGTATATGAAAATAGTTATATATCTATCTCAGTTGAAATCTTATTGGTCACCTATTCTCAAATTATTTAATTATTTTTGCCTTTTATGGATTACCTGAACTGTGATGAAATCCACTTATTTTAGACAATTTAGGCCATTATCTTTGATGTTCTGGCCACTTGCTGGAGGGGGAAGGGGTGGTCACTGAGGTGCCTGTGTTTAGGAGGTCTTTTATGGAAAGCAAATTCTGATCAAGATCACATTGGTTTTCCTGTCTTTTTCAATTTGTCAATTTACAACTGCTGGAAATTTTTCTAAAGTGCGAGATATAAACAGCTAAACCTATGCTTATGCTTTTCAATTCAGACCTAAAGAAATAAATTTCCTGTGGTGTTTGTTGGGTAATTTTTCTCATCTTATTTGGTCATCCATCCTAGAGATTCTTTTTTTTTTTTCAACTAACTAGGCATGCAAGTTTATGTTAAATTGCATATTTCCAGTGAAATAGTGGGTTGGTTTTGGAGGCAGTCTGTTTTTGCTGACCCTTGTCTGAGCATTTGGAAATGTTTACCCCTTACAGGTTCTTTTCTGTAATATTGTTTTTGCAAATTTTGACAGGACCGGATAATAGCTCGTCTTCAACAACCATATTCACTAGATTGTATTCCTGTCGAAGCAGAATATCAGGTCTGTTCATCCAATGACACATTACAATTAAGTAAGCTTTGTAGGATTTTGTATACTGGTTTTGTCGTTTGAGGTGTGTATCTATGCATGTTAACTTGCATTGAATGTAGTAATGTTTACACTGAAGTGATAAATATTTCTGATTGAAATGAACTGGTTGCCTGTTTAGAGGGTGCCAATTGTGTTGAACTAAAAATCTGGTCATGGTGTATTTTCTTATTGCAGATGGATAGGGTTTTGGAGTCCACATTTTCTGCCAAGATAGTTGATTCTTGTGAACAATAGTCATGGTTCATATCTTATATGGTTTGTTTTGTCTAACAGATTTAAGTGCAAAAATTTACTTTAGGTTTTGTGTAGGTTTTGTCCTCAACTTGCTGAATTATTAATTACTCCATTCAGAACTGTGGGACCTTATAATGATGTTAAATCAGGATTCAAAAGTCTAATTTTTAGGTTAGGTGTAATTTCTTATGCATAAATCAAGACAGATAGTTTCTGAACTGAAACCAAGTCCTGCAGATTACATTACATTGGAACTCTTTTGCATGTTTATTGTCTTTTAATCTAGTCTGTACTCGTTGTAGGTGAAATATGTTAGCAACATGAAAATGCATGGAGTTTGTGGATATGTTGTGTACTTTTTTGCATTTCTGTCTTTGTGAAGTTTGGTGTTGTCTAAAGAGAAAGTAGATACAGTATCCTATTTCTATGGACTATTGAATATTTTTCAATCAAAACAGTAGCATTACCTAATTTCCATGTTTGCCGCCTGATGGAAGATTGTGTTATCTGTGTCAAATGAATTATAAGGAAATTTAGGGATATTTGAGACTGGATCATTTTCTATTCATCCTAGTGGTATTTGCCTATTAAGTATTAGATTAATGTGCCTCTAGCAAATGTTCAGTTATCAAATGGTATGTAGGATTCCTATCAATAAAAATCTTTCACAGGAGAAGGCTGATGACAGGAGTAATATTTTATTAGTTAAGATTATAATAATTTGCCCAGCGGAGATTTTTACTGTTGATAAAACAATTACTTTAAAAACACTGGAATTGCTGAATGCTGTATTTAATTCTAAGTATTCAGGGTCTCATGTTGTTCCTTGGTGATTCGAATTTATACTGATTTCATCACCTACCTACCTTGGATTTTTGCAGAAACAATTTTCAGAATTACTAATGAAGGCAGCAAGTGATTATGGTGCTTTGACAGCATCTGTTGCAGATTTTCAATGGAGTCAGAACTTTAAGGAGTCTCCTTCTGTGTGGGGGGTATGCCTATGGAGATGTTGTGGATTATTTGCCATTTTTCTTAGTTCTGTATAATATGATTTTAGCAGCTGTTCTTGTCCGTTGGCATTTCTGTTATCTACTAGTGTTCCTTTTTCTTTCTTGATATGATCTATACCACCATATCACTTGATGTGAAAGGTTATAAATCACGGGAGGAACTGATAACTTAAAAAACCACACAGATATACGTTTGCATTTTGTTGTCAATCGCTTTTGAATGTACATATGTTTAATTTGTTGAGTTTTCTGAAATATAATAATAATGAAGAATTCTTTGAATAATTTTGTAATGATTTCTAATTGTTGAGGAATTATGCAGTATTTCTCTGAGGTTGTAATATGGATGTTGGAGAGGCAAAATCTACATGGTGTATAATATTTAATTCATTTCTGTGTGATCTCCAACTTCATATAATATGCACAAGAATGGTACTTGCCATTGAATCTGTCAAGGTTTTTATTACATTTGGAAGGTTAAGGCTCAAGTTTTCACTTTCTTTTGTTTATTTTCATGCAGGAGATGCTACGTCCTATTCCTGTGGCTTTGGCATCATGCACTCGGTTCTTTGAAGCAATGTCTGCTACGAGAGAATCATTTGCTACACTTCAACATTTGAGAGTTGGCCGTTCAGTTTCCTCTGTGCCTACAACATCAGCGAATGACCCATCGCAGAGATCATTAGGGGATTCTGATTGTGTAACTCCTCCTCCTTGGAGAAGTGAATCCAGTTTTGATGACTTAGCAATCAAAAGCACAAGGAAACAAGAACTAGAGAGGCAAGAAGCAGATGATGAAAGTAGTGAAGTTGGCGACTTCCAAGCTGATGGCACAAGTCAAAGGAGATTGTCTTGGCCTCCATCAATTAAAAAGAGCGGTATATAGTAGAAGACCAAGAGTCAATTTATGTTATATTTTCCTTTGAATTTTTATGTCCGATGTCTTCATTGCAACAAATGCTTCATGATCTTGCATTAGAAGCACTACAGAGCATGCCGCCTTCATTCTCTTGTGCAGTTAACCGTAACTCATCTGTCAATTCTGCTAGGACCGATATTATTCTCAACTATAGATTGCCATTGTTTGCTGTAACTCTGATCTTCCATATTGAATCTTTGGAGCTAGCTTTATTGATTCACCCTTTATGTGCACTTCTATTTCCTTATTGTAGATGCGGCATTGTTTATTGCTGCTTTTATTTGATGTTTGAAATATTATAGAGCAGCAGCATACTCGCACATACTTTAGAGACTTAACAAAGTAGTCTTATTACATTGAGTCTTTCTGATCACTTGTACCTTAGACTGACTTTGGATTTTTTTTTTTTTTTTTTTTTTACTGAGACTGACTTGGGAATTTAATTGCGGATCAGATCCTTAAAACCTTTACGGAAATCTTTATAACCTTTCAACATCCTTCCACTGTTCAAGACTTCAACATAGTGGTGATTGAAAGAATCAAATACCAAAATGTTAACCAGGAAAATTGTAGGACGGATCCATTTACGGCATACGAGTTGATGAAATAATAATAAGAAGAAAGCTTTGGACCATTGGGAAAAGTGAAATGAAAGCAAAAATCTGGGGCCCTTTGCCAGGGCATATGGAATTGGGCTGGCAATGAAAGGATGTGATGTTTCAACCTTGATGAGCTTGATCTTTCATCTGTGGCTCTGTTGCAATCGGATAATGCTTCTGCTGCACCTTTAATTGTTTGCAAAATTTAGGCCAAGTCGTGCCTCTTCAAATCTTGCAGGAAAACAAACCTAAGGAAGCAGTTTATTTTAAAAGCTTGGCAGCTACTTCAAAGTTGAAAGGGTTGGGTGGTGGTAATAAAGGGAAAGGCAAATCTCTGGTGACTGTGCCACACAAGTTTGTATACAGCTGTATTCATTAATGCTACTTCCTTTGTGGGCATGCCACCTTGTGCAACCATAAGAAACAAGTTTAATTATGTTAGAAGTTCCAATTATCGCTTTTTTTTTAATTGAATATTTATGAAATCTCCACAAAAAAAAATGATCAGGTTTTATTTTATGGTGTACAATTATTGATATATATTATAAATATAGATACAAAATAATTAATTGATAATTATAATTAAATAATAATTAATTTCATAATTTTTATTTTATTTATATGAATACAAATAGGTGTCCTCATTACTAATATATTTGATTGGGTATAAAATTAATGCTGCGAAATTAGTAAATGTATCCCATCAAAACCACTAAATGTGTTTAGATTGTAACATGGAGAAAAGTGTTGCATAAAATGATTAAGCATTGGAGCCGGTATGAAAGGCGTTATTGCGCCACTTTGACATATATGATAGTATATCATAGTAAAAATGCATACACATTTCACTTTGATATAATCTCTCACAGTCACAGTCACAGTCACAGTCACAGTCACAGTCATGCTTCTTATCAGAATTGGAAAAAAGGAAAAAACATTCTTAAAGAAAAAGTCCATACACAAAATTCGTGTTATGAACAAAGAAAAAGAGGCTTCGGCTCCATTTGTTCCATGAAAAACATTTTTAATATTTTATCAGCAACAAATAATTATAAATTTTAAAAAATTGATATAATTTTGAAAAAAAACTAATAATATATAAAAATTACATAAAGCTATTACTAATGATTGCGTCAAGTATTAGTGATTATTTTTCGCATTCTCAATTTTAGCTAAATTAGCAATTTACCCCTGAATTAACTTTCAATGTGCAATTAACTTCAAAATTGACTTTATAATCTATTTCACCCATAAAGATGCAAAATTTTGGCCTCTAAACCCAAATTTAAGAGTGAATAACACATTCTTCATATAGCAAGTGAAAATATCATACATAATGGTTTATATATATGTATATATGTATGTGTTTTCTTCTCCCTTCTCCTAAATAATTTTCATTGGCCAAATATTCAATTTCACCCCTAAACTTTACAAAATTATTCTATATCACCTCTCGATTTTTATTTTGTTTAATTTCACCTCTTAATTTTTATTTTTCATGGGTTCGATCCTCACTCCTCCCTTGACCTCCCAGTTGTTAAAAAAATCATAAATAATTTTTATTTTTATTCATTAATTATTTTTTAAATCATGTGTTATACATGCGATTTATTATTTTTTACTCTTTTACTCATTTAAATACAAATTTACGAAATTATTCAAAGTTTTTGTTTGGATGAAAGTCACTAGAAGGTCTCGAATCCACTTCCCAATTATAAAATTATTTTTTTTATAATTGTACTTTTGTTATATCAATTCTATTATTAAATAAATAGTAACTTAACGATTTTAATTTTATTTATATAAATACAAATATTTATAATGTAGAAATCCTCCATATTAAAATATTTTTATATTTACTCTTTCTAAGTATATATATATATATAATATAATGAAAATTTAAAATATTACATTATAATTAAAAAATTAAAATCAAGTATAGTTGTAATCGTATCACAATAGCAACCCTAATAATTAAAATTTGGGTAAATTACATTTTTTTCCTGTGTTTTATCGTACTACACTACTTCATTCCTGATATTTGAAAAAACACATATTCATCTCTGACATTTGTTTTTTTTTGTATTATGTCATCTCTACAGAAGGACTAATGAGTGCTAAAAAAAAACATATGTCAGAGATAAATAAGTATTTTTTTCAAATGTCAGTGATGAATAAGTATTTTTTTTAAATGTCAAGGATGAATAAGTATTTTTTCAAATATTAGGATGAAGTAGTGTAATATAATAAAATACAGGAGGAAATGTAATTTATCTTTAAAATTTTCACAATAGAACCGTTAACTGTCATAGTTTTTTTTTTTTTTTTGAAAGAAGGCTTACTATTTATACACTATCATCCAGACGATTGCTGACTAGATGAGTCCATGTCATAGTTATTAAAGATTGGTTTGAATAATTAATAATTAATTTACCTTTTTTTATAATACACCATTATGCAAATATCCTTACATTATTCTATTCTTAAATACAACATTAATGACCAAACAAACCACAAACCACCACAACAAATTATGAATATGTCCTATATATTCATTGGCAATTAATGAATTAACTTTCAAGAAACAGTTTTTACTTATATAAATGTACTCAATGTTAATATAAAAAGCTTTTGATTTAAACAATAAATAAAGCCTTCCAATAAAAAAAAAAAATTATTACTAGCTCTAAGCACCAATTATATTACCTAACCATTACGGCCATGAAGTAGGCACTAGGTACTCAAACGATCAAATCTTTAATGCAATTTGCCAAAAATCATATGTTACACACTAATGACTAAACCCCCCCAAGTCCATGTGCCATCAGCTAGCAACAACAAAACTGTTACTCTTTTTTCTATTGCATGTAATAATTCAGATCAGTGTCTTACTATAGAAAAATGTATAAAAATGTATAATCCTCTATAACCAAATCCATCAAAGACAACATTGTGATCTAGATTTGATTTGCTCCTCCTCTATATATATATATATATCTAGATTTGATTTACTCCTCCTCTCTCTCTTTCTCTATATATATATATATATAATTACTTAAAAAATCATGAAGTTTACAAATTTTAAAAATTTTAATACATTGTTTCAACTTTTATTTAAAAAGTTTTGAACTTTGCATATTTTAACAATTTTAATATATTTTTTTAAAATTTAAAAGAAATCATAAATTTTACGATGTTTAACAATTTTATTATATTCTTTTAAAATTTATAAATAAAACAAATCTATTTTATATTAAATTATATTTATTAATCAATATTTTAATATTCAATAAAATGTTATGTTGATATAGCCC
>CATIWM010149068.1:0-18753 GCA_949671775.1 Mallotus repandus
CTTTGTTTATTTGTTTATTTCTTCATTATTTTTCTTTATTTTAATTTTGATATGTTATTATTTTATTTTCTTTGTTTATTATTTTAATTCATTCTAATCTTTTTATTCTTTGTATTTTATGTTTGTATGATGATGGGTGACATGAATTCACTATGGTGATTGAATCAAGGCCAACCCATTAAGATCCATGGAATGCCATGGATTAAATTATGTATATTAATGTAAATTTTAGATTTTATTCTTTTATTTTTCTGTGTTATTTTTATTTATTTGGTTTATTTGGTTGTATTTTATTTTATTTTTAATTTGTACGTAGGAATTGTAATAGCCCCGGTAGTGGAAAATAGTGAAACCTTTACTTTCTGCCTTTTAAAATTAATTAGTAAATTAGGTTCACTTGGTAAAAATCCTAATTAAAATTAATAGTGGTAGTATTATTTTTTAGGTTGCATGTAAATAATTAGGGTTAGTATCACTGAATGTATGTATTTATGTGTCTATTTGTTTATTTGGGTTTGTTTTATGTTTTTTTTATTCGCTTTGGGCCCCAAGCCCACGTATAGGTTAAATTCACTAATAAAATAAGCATTTAAAATGGTTTAATTCATTTTTAAAATCCATTTAGCCCCATTTAGATTAATTTAGATTTAGGCTCACTTTAGTTTAATTAAAATCAATTCTAGACCTAGCTCAGCCCATTAAAGCATTTCTTTTAAAAATGAATAGATTTAGGATCACTTCATTTAAACTTAAAATTAATTAGAATTAGGTCCATTAATTCATTTCCATTTTCTTTTTGATATACTTAGGCCTATTTCTTTAGAATTAAAATTTGTAGATATAAGCTCACCAATTAATTAAAATGTAGGCCCACATTTTGTTCCATTACACTTCATAAATAAAATTTAATAGATTTAGGTAACTTAAAATTAAAATCAAATGTAGTTTAGATTTAAGGGCGTTGCACTTTGAATGCATTTTTTATGTACTTTTTCATGGATTGGTTGTCTTAGGATTATATGGATGTTCAATTAGGGTTTAATGAAATTGCATATAATTAGGGAATAAAATAGTAATTCATAAACTAATTTCAAAGAACATGAGACTAAAAGAAGTTGGTATTCTGTTCCCAGGATTTTCTGGTTATGGTGCTAACTTTCTTTTAGAGAATCGAGTTATCACCACCTTCAATTTGTCCTAGTTATTACCCTGGGTGGCGACTCCTCATCTCCACACTATGTCTTTGTGATATAGTAGTGTGTTCCCTGGAGCCCTGAGCTAAAACAGTGTTGTGGTTGCTAAAATCTTAGACATGCGCTAAACCCCGCTGTCTACAGTTACTCCTTAGAATTTAGATGTAGAGGGTTCGATAACTTCACCTCATGCCGAAACAACTCCTTATTCTTCTGTTGGCATTCGAGCAATAAAGGAACAAGAACTTGTTGTCAGAAAATCTTAGGCTGATCAGGCAGAAGAAGCTTGGCAACAGGTATCTCATAAGAAGAAATCAAAGAAGCAATCCTCACGGGTTACTCTGACTAGACTAAGACCTATCACTTGTGCTACCTCTAAGTCCTTCCAATGAAGATTTTATTTTAAAATTGTAGAGGGTTGGGGAATGAGGCAACCCAGCGCTCTCTCTACAATATTTTCAATTCTCGTAATCTAGATTTTATTTGCATTTCAGAGCCCAAGGTGCACTCTAACACAATTACTCAATTTTTCTGGCGAAGCTTGAATATGTCTTTGGTTGCTTGAAGTGATCTTGTTATTCCCTCTTTATGGTTTTTGGCTTCTAATAATTTTGGGGCTAGTCATATCTCTCTTCTTGCTAGTTCAGATCAGCCTATTACTGTACAATTTAATTTCTCCTTTTTGATGGTAACATTTTCATGTATTTATGCTAATGTTTTATCATCAAGTCATCGGCTTTTATGGTCTAACTTGAATCATCTATCTTTTATAAATCTTTCTCATTAGTTTGTCATTGGAGATTTTAATGCTTATTTTGGTGCGCATGAAAGACTTGTCGACCTCCTTCCCATCGCTCTTGTTCTGAGTTTATTTACGCCATGAATAATTGCGGGTTGACTTGCTTAGATACAAAGGGTCCTAAATTTACACGGACTAATAACAGAAAGGGTTTAAATCGTGTTGACATTAGCTTGATTGGGCTTTTTACAATTCTACTTCTCTTACTAATTGGTGATTTATAGACCGTCATGCTCTTGCGAGACATCAATCATATCATAATCCTCTTATTTTATGTTGCAATCATGTTGCATCTTTATACCTTCTTCCTTCATATTTCTTTCTATGTTGTTGACACATGATAATTTCACCCTAGCTATGACTGCTTTTTAGGATTCACTTAATGTTTCAGGTCTTCCAATGTTTTTTCTTCAAAGAAAATTAAAGTTTCTTCATGGTTTTCTTCATTCTTGGAATAAGAAAGTCTTTGGTAATGTCGAGTTGGCAATTTCCAACGCTAAGCAAGAATTGATTTCAGTGCAAAATGATATTGAAGCCTTTGGGTTTTTGGATGCTCTTCATTCAAGGGAGATGATTTCTCATCAAACACTTTCTTCTCACTTGAAAAACAAAGAATTTCTTTTAAAGGAGAAAAGTTAGGTTCGATGGTTGGCTGATAGTGATAGGAATACCAAATTTTTTTATAATTATCTGCTTCGTCATCAGCCTCAAATGGGTATTCATGGGTTGCTAATAGATAATATTTTTGTTGCGGATGATTTGGTTATTGAGCAACATATTGTCAACTATTTTTCTTATCTCTTCACTTCTCAGTATAATTCTGCTGATCTTTCGAATGTTAGTACAGTGATTCCTGAGCTGGTTACTAAGGCGGATAATCACATGCTTTATTAAGTGCCTTTTTTAATGATATTTTTCAGGTTGTCTTTCATATGGATCCTAATAGTGCCCCAGGCCCTAACAGATTTAATGGTAATTTTTATAAAAATTGTTGGCTTGTGGTGGGTAAGGATGTGTGTGTTGCGGTGCAAAATTTTTTTCACTCAAGGAAGCTTATTGGCGGCATGGATGCTAATATTATGGCTTTAATTCCTATATCTAAAGATGTTTTCTCTGTGGAGAATTTTCACCCTATAGTTCTTAGTAATTTTCTTTATAAAATTATTACTAAAATACTTGCTAATCGTTTGTCTTTAATTGCTATGCGCATTATTGCTCCATTTTAGTTTAGTTTTATTAAAGATAGACATATTAAGACTTGTATTGCTACAACCTCTAAAAATATTAATCTTTTGGACACTAGATGCTTTAGTGGGAATATGGCTTTAAAGATTGATATTAGGAAAGCATTTGATACTATGGAATGGCTTTTTCTTTTAAAAGTGCTTTATTGTTTTTGATTTTTAAATAATTTTTACTCACGGATTTCAACTATCCTTCATTCAGCAAGGATTTCTATTTTAAGGAATGGTAAATTGCCAGGCTATTTTTCTTGTTCTAGAGGAGTGAGACAGGGCGATCCTTTATCTCCACTTCTCTTTTATCTTGGAGAGGATTACTTGAATAGGAAGATCCTAAAAGTGGTGAATAATAATTCTTTTATTTATATGTATGGTGGTAGTAGAGTACAATGTCCTTCGCATTTGCTCTATGCTGATGACATTCTCCTTTTTTTTTGAGTTACCAAATCCAATATTCAAAATTTATCTAGTCTTTTTGAGGCTTATGGCGAGATTTCAGGTCAACAAGTTAATTAGAACAAATCAAAAATTTGCTTCAGCAAGCATGTTTCCTTTTCTCATATGGGCATGCTTTCCTCCATGTCTGGTATGAAGTGTGGGCAACTCCCTTTTAGATATCTAGGTGTCCCACTTTTCAAAGGGATCCCTAGGAGAACATGGCTTCAACCTATCGTAGACAAAGTTATTTCTAAATTTGATGATTGGAAGGGTAAATCTCTTTTTATGGCTGGTCGTGCTACTCCTGTCAATTCGGTTATTCATTCATTTATGATTTATAAATGGCCCATGGCTCTTCTTCACTTTATAGAGAAGATCATAAGAAACTTTGTTTGGACTGGTTCTACTAGTGCTAAAAAATTTGTCTCAGTTAAGTGGGATGACTGTTGTCGCCCTAAAGAAGAAAGTGGGCTCGATCCTAAATGGCTTCATTGCTTAAATTCTGCTATGTTGTGTAAATTAGCTTGGGATGTTCATTCAAATCATGGGTTTGTTTACTCGTTACTTCGATTAAGGTTTCTTATGGTTGCTAAAACAGATCGGCCCTCTCATATCTTCTCTTCCATTTGGTGCTCTATCAGAAATTATTATTTTGATCTTCATCAAAATTGTCAATGGGTTATTGGTTCTACTTCTCACCTTCACTTCTGGAATGTAATTGGTTAGGCTATGTTATAGCAGATCATGTGGATATTCCTCTATAGATGTGCCCTCATCTTCAAGCAAAAGTTTCAAATGTCTTTGTTATGGAATTTGGAACCTCTCCCAAAATTTTTGACCTGTTTTTGTGATGATATTTTACATGTCACTCATTCTTCTTCTCCTGATGACTATTTTGTATACTGGGTTCATTAGATGGTTTTCTTTCCTCTAAGGAAGCTTATCACCTATATTGTTCGTCTTCTCCTAAAGTTGCTTGGGCTAAAGAGGTGGGGAGACATTATTTACCTCCTTCTCGTTCTTTTACCTTATGGCGAGCTCTTTATGACAAGCTTCCCATCGATCAGATTTTACACAGTAAAGGGATTTATTTGGTCTCTTGTTGTCGGTTTTGTGCAAATAATAAGGAAACTTTAGATCATATATTCTTGCAATGTTCAAATATTATTGCCATTTGGTCATCTTTTGAAGGATTTCATCATTTATTTAATTTAGTTTGAAAGACTAGCTTTGCATCTCAATTATATGTCCTTTGGAGAGTGGGGGTTGTCACTACCTTTTAGTTACTTTTGCGCTCTCAAAATTGCATTACTTTTCATAAGGATTTTTCTCCAATATCTTTAACTATTCATTATATCTGTAGAGCTGTTAAGGATGCTGAAGTGTTCCATTATGGTCGTATGTCATCTCCTCTTTCTAACTTGCTCCTCCTTCAAAGGTTTCGTATTGCTGCTATCCCCAGACCTGCTCCAATCATTTTTTTAATTTAATGGCTTCCTCCACCTCGGGGGTGGCTGAAGATTAATTCTGATGGAGCGGCTTATGGTTCTCCTGGTAATTTTGTCATTAATGGTATCATTCGAGACTACTATGGCCATTCTTTATCATCTTTTACTGTCCCACTAGGTGGCCATTTTGCATTTGAAGCCAAAATTCTTGTGGTTGTGTTTGTTATTAAGAAAATCTCTGCTTTTCTTTTGTTTCTAGTTTGGATAAAGAGCAAATCCATGCTTGTGGTTAACCTATTGAAAAGTCATTCTTCTGTTGTGTCATGGTCTGTCTGTCAAGAATGGGAGGCGTGTCTCTCTCAGCTCCGTTCCAAGTAGGTTTATGTTTCCCATATTTACCGAGAGGGTAATCAGGTAGCATATCGTCTTGCTTCCATCAGCCTTGCTTTGATTGAATTAACTTGGTGGCCTACCTATCCTGATGAGTGCCATTCCCTTATATTTAACGATGTTATGGGCTATTGTAATTACCGATTTGCTTGGCTTTCTATTTCTTAGGTCCTTTGGACCCTATTTTTTGTTAACTTGTATTAACTTTCTTTTTCTTTTAATAATATTTGAGGAGGGGGACCAGCACATGAAGTAGATGGCCTTGGGGTGCTAGCCTAGCTAGGATGCCTTGGCTCATTATCTAATGCTTTGTCTCTTTTCCATTCTTATAAAAAAAATACAGAAATTGTATAATTCTATCATTAATATCTAATTTTTATTATAAAATTTAATAATTTTATTAAAAATATAAATTTTTTTACTGAATAAAAACTTTGATTCTATTATATTATACTTGCTATACTTTATATTAATATTACTAATAACTTGATTTTTGAAACCTCTGAGTCCTACAGTCAAGCAATCAACAGAGAAGCAAGGTGAGATGTGGGGTTTCCCCCACAAACCCTCTGATGCTTAAGTCAAAGAGATTAGAGAGAGAATTTAAAGAGAGAGAGAGACAACAATGAGCTAAAAGAATATAATGAATAGTTAAGGGAGAGGTGAGGGGTATTTATACGAAGTATAATGCTCAAACCTAAGAGGAATAGGATTCCTCTTCTATGTAGGACTGGTTCCTATTTAAGGAGTTTTCCTTCTTGACCCGGGATTCTTCCTGATGAGAAACTCCTTTTCCTAATTGACTTGGACATCCTTGTTCTGTAAGTAATCTTTTATTTAGGAAAATAAAGTATCGATTAAATGGGAATTTACCTGAGGGGTATCAAGAGTCCCCCCCCCCCCCTCCCTCAAGTCTGGTCGAATATTTATATCCGAGATTTCTGAAGTTCATTATTTGTGGTGATGATAACGCGGAGGAAAGAGTTCGAAAGAAGAAACGGAAGGTCATATATTGATGCTGAAAGGTGAGCTGAGGTGGCCAACCTCAGTAACTGTTAGTGGAGACGCTCGGTACTGAGTCTTTGAAGTTCTGACAAAGAGATGCCAGCTAAACTTATACAGATGCTCGGCATTGATACACGTTCCGAGGGATTAAGCCACCAGTGTTGTTGCAACACGCAGAATGGGACCAGCTAGTGCTGGAGTTTTGAGACCTCAGTGTTGAAGAGTGATGTGAGGGTGCTAGTTTCCATATATACTAGACTTTGTGTGATCACTCGGTGCTATGTAGCAACCCGAGGATGCAATTTTTCATATATACTCAACTTTGAGGTGCTCGGTGCAATGTAGTGACCCAAGGATGTGAGTTTCCATATATACTTGACTTTTGAGATGCTCGGTGCAATATATCGACCCGAGATCTGAGAGAGCTGGCAGCGAGATGCGTGATTTATAATTTTCATGCCTTTTGATATGCTTTTTTGAATTTTGAATTTTTGTAACTGTAGTGTCTGTTCATTTTGTCAGAAGACGAGACGTTTCAGTACACCGTGCCACTAAAGAATTACCGTCAGTTGAAAGGACAGATGTATTGATAACTGCGCTGATAATGAGTGTTTATAGCATATATGTATTGGCCGATTTACCCTTAAGAGATGTCTTTTTGGTATTCTGCCCTAAGGGTGTTTGATGTCCTTTTGGATTCTTCTTTGGCTTTATAAATAGCCTAGTTTATTATAGAGAGAAGCTCTTACTACATCTACTTATTCATTTTTGCTTTTTTCTCTATTTTTAGATCGCTTGCCTTTTACTACTGTTTGTTGTCGGGACTTCTTAATTTTTCAGGTGAACGCTCTTTTATTCTCATTTGTGTTGTTTTCTTCTTCTTCTTACTTTATGATGGCTCCACGGGAACAAGTGAAGTCAAACATTTTTAAATCCAGAGTAAATGACAGTATGTTAGTGTGGTATAAGCAAAGATATGATATCCCAAATGACTTATTGTTGCACACTGTTGAGAGTAGGTTTAGGGCTCATAAGGCTTTTACAAATATAGTGAGGATAGTAGTGTATACGGACCAGTTAGAGGGTGGTCTGTGATTTCCTATGAACCCATTTGTGAAAGCTTTTTTGAATAGGTATAATATTGCTCCTGGGTAACTTCATTAGAATAGCTATAGGATACTAACAGGGTATATAGAGCATGCACATAGAGAGAATAGGGAACCAAACTTAGAGATGTTTTGGTTTATGTATAGTTTAAACAAGAACAAGGGGGAACTGACTTTCTCGTAGTCAGCTACTCTGAATAATAGTATTTTTTCAAGCTTCTAGATTTACATAAGTCCTGGAGGCACAGATTTTTTGTAATTGAACATCCCACCAATTTTATTAACATCCGGCGGATGTGGGTAGATGAATGCCATAAAGTGAGGCGCCTACCTAGTCTACCTGAGGAAGAAAAGTAGTTGGTGCATTGGTTGCACGAAGATAGCATAACTAAGGGCGCATCTGCCAAGAATTACTCTCGTTGATATATTTGACGAGTTTATTCTGGAGATAAGACTGTAGCTATTAATCTTCGAGCTTTTGAAGGTATATTCTGACTTTGTTGTTTCGTTTCATTTTTGTAGATGGCTGATTATTTCACGATTGCGGATGAAATGAACATTGCAGACAATGAGCTTTCGAAGTCACTTGGATTAGATCTGGACATTATGGACTTGACCCAAGAGGAGGGTGGTCCTGAGGTTCACTTTAATCCACCTACAATGGCTACTAAATATCTGGCAACGCCTCCAGTGCAGGTGGCGGCTACTAAAACCACTGATGCTCCGAGAAAGCGTACTCGAGAGCCAGATCTGGACGAAAAGGAGTTGATAGAGGGGAGCAGGTTATTAATCAAACGTCTGTGGTTCCCTGAATGTCCGAACATGAGGAAATTTATTCTTCAAAAGACGAATCCTTCGAGCATATATTACGATGGTTGAGTCCTTATGTCTGCCGAAGGATATATTACGATGGTTGGATGTGGGGAAGGATGAGCTGCCCAATGCTCTGATTTCATAGACACTGAAGGTATCTGTCTAAACTTTTAAATTTACATTTTGTTTTTAATTTTTTTGAGACTTGATGTTTTCTTTTCCCAGCTGGTACAAGGGTTATTGTTGTGGAAGGACAACCAATACTTCTTAAAAAGTAAAAATAGCTTAAAGGAAGTAAAAGTTAGTGCCATTAAGCTAGAATATGAGAAGAAGCTCGACACAGCGAAGCATGCTCTGGGGATCGCAGAGACGGAATAGGCAAAGGGAAAGTCTGAAGTTGAGTCTTGCCAAAAAAAGATTTAAGATCTCGAGCATACCCAGGCCCAGCTGACTAAAAGAATTGAAGAGTAGGATGCCAACTTGGATACTCTAAAGAAGAATCTAGCTGAGGAGAAAGATGCCCGAAAGGCAGATTTAAAGTCGTACCGGGACATGGTTGCTGGATTTCTCAAAGCTTACAAATCTGTGTCCAAAAGGGTATTGCTTACTCAGCACAGAGATTTAAATTTCTCTGAATTGGAGAAGATAACTTTAATGATCTGGCGAGGCTGGCTTCTGAGGCAGAGGCTACAAAGAAGTCTGCTTTGAAACAGCTAAAAGACCTGAAGGCTGCGGGAAAGAAAGTTACTGCTGCTAAGGGGGCTACTTTTGAGCAATCCATTGAGCCTGAAGTTACTAGAAAGCAATCGTCTGCTGCTATTGAAACAAATGAAAATCAACCTTCTGAGGAACCTAGCTTAGTGTTTGATGATGTCGAATGGCCCCTAGAATCCGGGGCTAATGTGAACTTTGAATAATTTCTTTCTCCTTTCTTTTTTTTTTTTGAATGTAGAATTGCTTTGAAAATGAATGGAAAGAGTAATTTTATTTTTTGTTTCTTTATTTAAGTACAATTTCCCTATTGGTAATATTCCTCAGACTGTCTGAGTTCCAATATCGGGGCAATTCTCTACCCTACAAATTTTGCATTTTGTATGCACCCTTAGTAGTTATTTCAGCAATATGATAAGGGCCTTCCCAATTGGGTCCAAGTTTGCCTATTTCGGAATTGCCTTTGCCTATATCTACCCTTCTTAACACTAGGTCTCCGACTTTAAACTGCTTTAGCTAGACATGTTTATTGTGATATCCAGTAATTTCTAAGCTTCTGAGATAATAGATGCTCGTTCTCTTCTTTCTTTCAATAAGTCTAAGCATATCCAAGCATTAATGTTGTTGACCTCCGAATCCAATTCTCTTGTTACCCTATAGCTTAATGCCTCGATCTCTACAGGGATCACCACATCCATTCCATAGGTTAATCTGAATGGTGTTTTTCCAGTTGAATTCCTGGGTGTTATTTTGTATGCCTAAATAACATTATTGAGCTCTTTAACCTAATTCCCATTATATGATATATTAATTAAAGTATTAAATTAATAATATTTATGTTGTTTCTATTTAGACTTGGAATAATAGCCTAAGCAGTTTAGGCCTAGACCCAAAAGAATTTTGGACCAAAGATTAATCTAAAATATTAAGAAAGCCCATGAACCTAATATAGGATCATTTGTTTAATGGATTGACCTTGGGCTAAGTGTTGACCCAATTACCAAGCCCAAGTCCATATAAATGATGTAGACAAATTTGGCATATTAGGGACATTAAATCTTTAATGTGTAAACATTTGACTTTGTCAAATAACGATTAGGTTACATGTATTTATTCTATTAATAAATGTGAGAGGATGAATGTAGACATTATACATGAGATGTATTTTCTACATTCTTTTTGCACACAAATGAATTACTTATATAAATTGTATATTTACTATGTCAAGTTGCATGCTTGTGATATCATGGATGATGTCATGAGGTGCTTGCTTTCTCTCTCTCTCTCTCTCTCTTTCTCTCTGTAAATATATATATAGCCAAAGACATTTTATATGTTTTTAATGGTTAGACACACCAAAAATAGAAACAACATTTACTAAATACAAACTCAAAGTATTCTTGCAAAATATTAAATTAGTGCAAGATTTGTGAGGGTCAATTGAGAGGACACTTGCAACTAATCAAATCAAGGCAAGAAGGTGACTTGGTGGAGCTTTGGTGTTTTAAGCTGGAGGCCTTTCATTTGCAGGTTAGAGCATTTGATTCAAGTGTTGAATCTTAAGCACCTAAAGCTTGTAGATCTTAACTATTGTCATCTTCATCAAACGAGGAGTTTGTAAGTTTTCTTAAACTTAGAGTTCCCTAGGTTGATGTTCATATATGTTGCCTTGCAATTTAGTTGTGTGTAACATGTAAATTGGATCATTGGGAATGAAATTCTTCATGTCATGAAGGGTTATTTGAGTAAAATTTTTGAAATTTTACCCTACTTAGTCTTGTGCTTACCACACATATTACTAATGTCTAAGTTACATAACCGATTCCTTCAATTTACCCTAAGTTTTATTTAATACTATCACCTAATACTAATATTTAAATTAACAAGTTAGTAAATGAGTCTGTTCGCGAGCTTGCTCACGAACTTGTTCACAAGGCCGTCCACAAGCCTATTCACAAGCTTGTTCTCGAGCTGACTCATGAACCTATGAACGAGCCTGTTCGAGAACTTAAACGAGCTAATCTTAAGGAAGCTCGGACTCAGCTCGTTTAGCTTACGAGTCTCAAAATAAAGTTCAGCTCGGCTCATTTAGTTTAATAAACAAACTCGAATAAATATTTTTCGAGTTGAGCTCCAAATGTATCACGAGTTGTTCGACTTGGTTACACCCCTAAACACAACACGTAAAATTAAACGGATTGTAACATGTTCACATGTCAATCCATGAACACAACTTAATTTAAATTGTATTATAAATAAGTCCATCCATTTTTAATACTAACTCGTTTAACCTCAACCTTAATTTGCTAATTTTACATGTTATGTAAATTATTTTTGCATATTATTACCCATTTTACCAACGCGTCGTTAAACCTAAGGTGAAAATTTTTCTTTGGCGTTTGTTATATAGCTTCCTTTCGGTTCGTGATATGTTGTGTGCTACAGGGATTAATGTTTCGAATGTGTGCTCCTTCTGTGCTAACTCCTCTGAACTCTACTACACTTTTTTTTGAAAAATTGTACATGGACCCGAGGTGTGTGGTTCATATCGCCTCTTGCTCTCTGAACTGATCAATTTCATCAGTATTCGGTTCTTGAGTGGCTCAAGTTTCTTTACTCAAAGGTAGACAGTGCCTAAATTGCCTCATCTCTCAGTTATTATACAATATCTAGTTTGGTAAACATTTGTTGGTGAATGATGGAAAAACTTTAGCTGCAAATCAAGTAGTGCTAAATTTATCATTCTAATATAAGGTTTATTTTTTATTTTATAATATGACAATATGATTTTTATTTAGTAATTTAAGATAACTAAAATAAATTTAAAATACAATTCATTGATTACTATGAATTCACGTTTCATTTCAAATTTTTACTTAATTAAATTTTTAATTAAATCAAATTGATTTTATAATGAATTACAATTGAATTGACATATTGGTTTACGTTTAAAAGAGTAATTAACAAGGAATTTGAAAATGAACGGTCAAATACACTAAATTATAATTTATTTATTATAAAAGCTATTTTAAAAAATTTAATTTATCAGAATTAAAAGCTCAAATACTAACGATGTAATATCCCTATGAAAAATAATGCAGTATTAATTTGATATACTGTGGCCACCATATTAGTTAAAAAATAGGCAATTTAAATTAATTATATTTATTTAGTTAAAAATGTAGCAAATATAAAATTAACTCTGAACTATAAAATATAAAAAAAATTTGGTCAAAATTTTAAGAAACAAAAATATTTGGATTTTTTTTTTTTTAAATCCAATTCAACATTCAAAGTGAGGGCAAGTAATGTCACTGCAGCAAATCTAAGATCACTATCTATAAGCAGTTAACCCTTTGCTTAAAAATTATTCAATAACCTCACTCTCTCTTTCCTTTAGGAAGTGGTTGCTGCAATTAAATAGTGGTGGCAAGGTCACCTAAGGTTGTGGGAACTCAACTCACATCAAAACTACCCTACCACCATTTTCTTCTTCTACTGCTACTATCACAACACATCAAAGAAAATAAAAATAAATAAAAATAAAAATAAAAGCCAAATAAATAATATTCAAGAAAAATATTAAGATGGGGAAGAAAAATACAATGGAAAGCTATATAATTTTAACCTTCAACTACCACAAAAGATATTTTTTAAAAATTGGGGGAAAAATCTACTTGAGATGGAAAAGAAAATAAAAAGAGAAAAGATATCAACTAAGATAGGCAGACCCATCATGACTTTGCTCATCTTTACTAGCAGTTGCACTTTGGATCTTCTAGAAGTCCTTTTGCTTGCTCCAATCAGTAAACAAAAACTTCATTTTCAACTGTTTCCATGATTTGATTGCTATGTATAAATGGAGATTAATTGACTGATAAAGACATGGATAAAGACAGTGCCCTTTTATTTTCTTCTAATTTGCCATTTTTTTTAACCCCTGTGACTTGTGTGCTTTCAAGATTTCACACACAACTTATTGGGATGTCCAATATTTTCCCATTTCAAATCCATTTTTACTGTAATGGTAATCTTCAATGGTTTGTTCAATCTCTTTCTGTGTGTTCATCACAAAAGGTCCATGTTGCACTACTGGTTCATTAATCGGCTGCCCAGCAATTAGCACGAATCTTAATGTCTTCGAAGACAACTTGTTCCATACACTTAAACCATCTCCAGAGCTCAAGACTAAGACATGATGAGCAGGTACAACTGAAGTGTTCCTGATGCCAAAGGCTCCTTCACCTTCAATAATGTACACGAATGCATTCCATGATTCTGGAATACTTTGGTGCATTTGAGTTCTGGGTTTTAGAGTGAAATCCAGGAACATTGTTGGTGTTCTAGTGTAAACTGGAGATCTTACTCCCATTGATTCCCCTGCTATAATTCTCACTTCAACCCCATCTTTTTCTGCATATTTTATGTCCTCACTTAATAGCTCTTGATACCTTGGTTCAATCCTGCAATATGGGTTTTTAAATTACTATAACTATAATCATCTAAATCATAATACTCTTGATATGCAATATCAGTGCAAGAGCCATTAGTAAAAATCAGTACTAATGAACATATCATCAACTACAACATATCTGAACACCAATGAGTCTAAAGACTAAGTTACTGTTGGTGATTAAGCAACACTAGTAAGTTCCATATTTCTTACATTTTGTCTTCAGAAGATAGATTTATCCACAGCTGCAAGCCCTTTTGTGATCCTTCTCCTGCAGGCATTTCCGAGTGAATTATCCCTCTCCCTGCTGTCATCCACTGGACAAAAGAGGAAAAAAAAATTGTATAAACTTTTATCAATAAATTATGGAAGCCCATAGTATCATATATTGAAGTCATTTTATGTCACATCTGTATTTGGTTAAATCCATAAAAAGAGAATTGAAATATTTTACCTGCACATCTCCAGTGTGGATTGTACCCTTATGCCCTGCAAAATCTTGATGAGTGATGCCTCCCTGATTTTTACAAAAATCCACCATTTAGTCACGTTTTACAGTTCAATGTTCCAGCAACAGATTTTTTAACTGAGCTTTGAACCAAAATCAAGTATACCTGAAGCATGTATGTAACAGTTTCAAAACCTGTGAAACAGAATTCATATTAGAATATATAGTATCCCGAACTGACATACGTAAAATTGCAATCACAATCTTTGATGAGAACAAAGAAGTAAATAAAGCATTTAAAAGGATGGGAATGTTTTGAGAACCTCTATGTGGATGATCAGGAAAACCAGCAGGAGGAGCCACTGCGGAAAAATCCAAATAACTCAGAATCTTACTAACAAACACATAAACATCACTATTACATTGATACACTGAAAAAAACAGGGCTGAATGATCCATGCATACCTGAAAAATGATCCAACATGAGAAAAGGATCCAAGAACCTCAATTCACTACTGAAAACATTCAAAACTAATCAGTACCCACAAAATAAAAATTCAAGAAAACAAGAACCCAAGAATCAGAATCAGACAAAAACAAAAGAAATGAAAAAGAAAAATCATTAAGAAACATACCATCCAATGCCTCTCCTAACAACAGCACCATCGCCCTCATGTTGAGACCTAGCAAGGACATTCTTGGTGACCATTCTCGGTCTATTAAAGACAAAAGATTGATCATCAGAAGAAGACATGATATTTCTGATAGAAATTTTCTTGAAATTAATATTGCTGCTCTTGACAGCTGTTGGGTACAAGCTAAACAATAACTTGTTATATATAGCTCTCATGGAAAAAAAAAAAAAACAAAGAAATTCAGTAAATGTTGATGGATATAGAAAATTAGAAGCAAAGTGATACCGGGTTTATATAGGCAATAGTTTTTGGAAACAAAAGAGTTGGTTTTTGTTTGTTGAGGCGTGTGATGCATAAGGAAGTTTTATTTTTTGGGCAGGCGTGAGAGATATGTTAACAGTAAGTTGGACCAATCATCATGATGATGTAAAGATCTTGTCATCATGATGGACAAGGCTTTTTACCCATTATTTTTTTATTTATTGGTTCGATGGTAAATGCATAGTTTCACATATAAAGCTTTTTTAAATATCATCTTAAACCCCTACACTTTTTCTATTTTATGCTAGTGCATATTTTGATTTTATTTTTGGGAAAATATAAATAAGTATTTTATAATTTAAGAGTTTTATTAATAAGAATTTGTGATTTTTTTTTGTGATATTTCACTACCTTATAATTTCATATTAGTGCCATTTAGGTGATAAATTTTGTCACACATTATGATTTATCTCTTTACTTGTGAAAAAAAAAATTTAGATTTTAGTTTTAACAAATTTCTCATAATTTTAACTTCAACTTAACAGTAGCTTCATTATTTATAGTAATTAGAAATTTTTAGTAAATTCAAAATACAAAAATATTTTAATATTTTTATTATTTTTACCACCTAAAATTAGTATAAATAAATTCTAAGAAATCATAAATCTTTGATAATAAAATGATAAAAGCATAGGATATTTATTTATAATTTTTACTTTGTGTTTTTATTTTTTTAATTTATTAACACTCTACAAAGGATATTTTATGGCTATCAATTGCTTTTAAATTCGTAGAAAAAAAAATTAAGCTAATATAATATTTTAAGTTGATAATTCATTTTATCTCAATATTTATTTATTTCCTTGTGATCAATGTAATTCTTTTTTTCGTTCTAGTATAATTTTTTCCATTTTTTATTTTTTTAAAATTTGAATTCTTGTTTTTATTTTTCAATATCAACTCTTTATTGCCAGTTCAACTCTTTTTACTTTAATTTTATTATCATTTCTTCTTAATTTGTTCAATCTTTCTATTTTTATAAATTTTCTTATATGTTCTCCATTTTATTTTTATTTTTTATTGAGCTCAAAAAATTCTCATAATTTTTTCTTTTGTCTTGAAAATTTTGATATTTATATTGTAAATAAGTCATGGTGTTTCAACGCAAAGATTAAAATTTGTAGGATAAGAAAAAAAAAGAGATTATAATATAAAAAAGATAAAGCATAATAAATTTAGAACAAAAAATATATAAAGATGCTAAATTTAAAATGTATATAATACGTTAAAGTTTAAAAATGGTAAAATTTGTTTGAGTGAAAATTAGAATTGAATAAAAATTTTACTTTTGGTAAAATTATAACTATTCAGCTAAACATGTTGACACTTTAATTTGTATATATTAACCATTAGTTTATTCTCGAATATATATATATATATATATATATAATGAATAATTTGATCAAATGATTTGTTATGAACAATTTATTTGGTAGCATTTCTAAGTTAAATAAATATAAGTAATGTTGTAATCGAATGAAAGTTTGAAACACTATTAAGTTTGAAATGAATTTCACTTTCAAGTTCGGAGCTTGAAATTTGATTTTATTTCGAACAATTTCTTAAAAATTTGAATTTGACTAGATTGAATAATTTTTACACTCAAATTAAACTTTATTGCTTTTGTAAGATGATAAAATTATGAATGCATATAAATTTGTTAACATTCAAACTCGATTTGAACTTAACTATAGATTCAATAGGATAAAAAATTTATGTGACTCTATTTAAATAATAAAAGTGAATAATAAACGTATAAAAATTCTATTAGACTTATGAACTTATCAAGTGTTACGGAGTTGGGACTCAACTTGCCAGCTAACTCAAGTAGTTCAAAATTGAACTTTATTTGATTAGTCAGTTAGATTTATTACACCCTTAACATTGGGGACTAAAGTACTAAACGTGTTCAACTTCAAGGATTTAATTGTAAGTTTCTCCTATTTTTTCGGATTTGATCATATTTATAATGTTCACACCTTCATCATCTGCACGATTGGTCAATGGAAATAATGGAATATATTTAATGGAAATAATGGAATATATTTAATGGAAATGTTCATCACAGTCTCTCAGTGATTTTTTATTTTTTATTTTTGAGAAAAAAAAAAAGAAGTTTGCAAATCTTATCAGATTTTTTATCACCCAATTAAGGGCACATATAAATGTTATTTATATATTTAAAAACAAAAGTTCCTAAGAATATGCGTTACTAATTGCATTCTATATAATATAGCGGCAAATCTTTTCCTTAAATTTCTCAATTTCTAGCATTATTTTATAAGATTTTATGGTATGATTTTATCTTGATGTCTATAAATAAATCATTAACTCATATAATTATTGATATTGCTAGATTTATTTTAATTTTATTTCCATAAGTTTAACATTTTTTTATTATCGTCATTTTCAAATTTCTCTACAAGGTTAATTAAAATGCAAGTAAAATTCTATAAAATTTAACTTTTGATTGAAACTAGAAATTTATAAAAAAAAAAGACTTAATAATTCAGAACAGTAATTTATTCATAACCTTAAGTTAATCTTTGAAAAAAAAATATAAACTATTTAACTTAGAACCTGTTTAGTTAAATTATTGTCGATAGGTGGTAGCTGATAACTGGTAACTGATAGCTTATAGCTAACCGATGTTAAGTGTTTAGTAAAATTATAACAACACTTGTTGATAGTATATTTAATTACATATGTAAACATTATATATAAAATTTATGATATAAATATTAACAATAGTATGTATGATAAAAAAAATTATATAATGTTTATAATAAAAATATTATAGATGGTTTTATTTATATAATTTCAAAAAAAAATGAATATATCTATTTTTATTAGACAATCTACTTTAAATAAAATACTAATATTATTATTATTATTAATATTAGAAATAATTAATTGTAAATTTTTTTATTAATATAATTTTACTATTTTTATTTGTGTGGTTAATATTTTTAATAACTATAATATTAATATTTTTAATAATTTTTTGAATAAAAATTTATTAAATAAAGATAAAAGGGTAAAGATAAGATAGTAAACATAACTTTTTTTAAAAAAAAAACTGTTTGAAAGTTTCAAATTGGAACTTATAAAAAAAAAATCAAACGGAATTTTTTTACCTATTGGAAACTGAACAGCTGTGAGGTGCATTCTAACAGTTAAAACAATCACCTCTTTAATTTTTTTTCAAATTCAGTAACTTTTTGTGCTACCTAATATTGTTGTACCATCTAATATGATATTATTTAATTTAATAATATTTACTTTTTAAAAAAACTATATTATTTAATTATAAACTTAAAATCTATTGATACTATAGTATTATATTAAATAATACAAATATTGAGTATAATAGTGAAATATTTAAAAATTTAGACATGATTAATAGAGTAATACAATAAATGGAGCTTATAATTTCAAACCAATGGTTTCATATTCAAAATAATGAGAAATTTTGTATTTATTAAATGTGAAAGATATGCTGTAAGGGCATCTCTAACAATAAATACCAAAATGCAACAAATTTTGCTCCAAAATGCATCTGACACAATAAATTTACTTCAAGAGCTTACTTCATATTCAACTCTAAAAAGAACATTCTCACATATTCCTATCCAAAACTAATATTATATTATTTAAACATTTTACATATATATTACTCCCATAATTTATTCAATATTTATAATATACACCCATATATTTTTAATAAAGTTATTATTTAAATATATTTTTTA
>CATIWM010149124.1:0-11241 GCA_949671775.1 Mallotus repandus
GAAAAAATAAGTGTAACCGAAAAAAATAAGGATAATAGAGAAAAATAAAAAATAAAAATAATAAAATAATAAAAATAAAGAAAAATAAAAAAATAATAAAGGAATAAAATAAATATAAATTAGGATAAAAATATGAAAATATTTTTAAAAATAAAATGAATATTTATGTAATTAATAAAAAATAAGTATTTTGCTTGAAGTCTTAAAGTTGTATATTTCTCTTAAAAAAATTTTGCAAAATCAGGCCCATTGAGGAGAGCCCATCATCACTTATTCAAGTTATTTGTTGGGTAATCTGGAGCGGGAAACTAACGTTTAAATCCGTACATATTAACAGAAACTGAGGCGGTTCTCCGTACCAAAATCCCAAAACCTCAGTCAAGAAAGGAACTACAATCAAATTTCTGTATAACAATAACGTTCTTGCTTCTTTCTGCGTTCTTTAAAGATTTTTCTTTTGTTACAGAGTCGATCTTTGATCAGCTCTCACATTTCTTGAAAGAAAAAATTCCATAATTCTAATCTTGGAAACTGGTGTTCGATCATGATAAAGGTTAGATTACTGAAGGAACCTGTCAGGGATGAAAATGAGAATACATTGGATCCTGGAGGCAAGATTGCACTTGAAATGTTATCTTCGATTAATTCACAGGACTTTGGTTGGCGGTGTCTAGCATATAGTCAGTTCTGCAAGTCATATCGTACCTTAACTATTGATTCAGATCAAATAGGAAGCGATTTACTCAAACGTCAAGAATATGCATCCTTACTTTACAATTATTGGCAACCAAAGTTTCTTGTAAATCTGGATGTCAGCTGGAAGTTTCTTGAAGGTAATCTTGAACAAGAACAGTTGTTCTTGCTAAATTTACTAAATAAAGCAGTGACATGTCCTGTGCGATGTATCGATCTAACTTTTTTCCCTGCCGGCACAGAGGAACCAACTTTTGTGTTGCCAGCAAACGTATTTGAATGTAAATCATTGGTGAAACTTTTCTTGGATTTCATTGTTCTTGCATTGCCTCCTACTACTGGCATACGTTTTGATTCCATTCGGGTCTTAAAATTCAAGCGGGTAGAGGTTCAATTTGAGAAATTTGGAGAATGGATCTCAGAGGTATGTGTAAGACTGCAAGAACTGACTATCGGGAATATTCTTGGGCTGGAACGTCTCAATCTTTGTTCTTCATCACTTGAAAAATTGTTTATAGATGACAGGGGCTATGGATCCACTGATATTAGACACTTCGACATTTCAGCAACAGAGCTTCAAATCTTGGACATTATGTTTGTTGATGATCATGGTACAAGTACTTCATTGTCACTTCTTGCTCCGAATCTTAATTCTTTGGGACTTCACGGAAGCTTCTTTAGTAAGTATCGCCTTAAAAAATTTAGTAATCTGAAAATTGCCTCCCTTTATGCCAAGTATATTGATTTAAGATGGGAAGATTGCATAAGAAACAGAAGTCTTAAGGATATTGTTGCACGTGTCTGTGATGTTGAACGTCTAATCTCAAGTGGGTACTTTCTTAAGGTGCGAAAAATGGTCTCTGCTTCCATACATTTTGATTGAGTATTCGAGGTAAATGACAATGTGATATAATAATAATAATTTCGTACTATGGTGCAGCTTCTCTTGGCAAGGAAGTTTAATATTAGAACTTTCAGAAATGCGCGCTCTCTCCAGGTTTTCACGGCAAAGGACTGCAAATTCGAAACGGCTGCTCCCTTTATCGCATCATTGCCAATTCTTGACTCTTTAGAAATTAAACTCGCTATAGTAAGTCTTTTGTTTATCTGAAATTGTACTGCAATATCCAATATGTTATATCTTGATGTTTTAGTTATATATAACTTGCATTTCTCACTGCAGGATGGCGGCTGCAAGTGCCCTGCTGCAATTCCTGATCAGATAGCTGAATACCCACCACTGCCTCCCCTCACAAACCTGCAGGAAGTAGAGATACAACTTGCCAGAGGAATTAATGAATTTGAAGAAATAGAACATTTCATCAGGTATTCAAGAAAACTGAGAACAATGATGATATATGTGCCGCATCAAGATTTTGAACTATCAACCATCTTCTGAAATTATATGTTGTTGGACCATTTTCTTTATGTATATTTTTTCGTCTCATTGTTCTGTGATCTTACTTTCATATGATTGCTTTAGCAGTTCAAAATACTTTTTCTTTTCTTCTTTTAGACCAGTGTTACTGCATATTGATTATTCTATCTTGTATTTGATCAATGTACACTAATAAATATATGACATTGAACGATCATATGATTATAGGATCTGGAAATCATATTATACTAGAGATTGATTTCCTAAATCTTTGGTTGGACTATGGTGGCTTGTCATCATTGTTTGAACTGATTATCAGATCCTGTAGAACCCAGGTAGCCATGTCTAATATACTAGAGATTGATTTGCTAAATAACTGTACAAACTATGGTGATTCATCTTTGTTGATTCTGATAACAAAAAGTTCTCTATCTGTATACAACAAAAGAGTACGAAAATTTATTCATACAGAGATAGATTATTTATGCATTACAAACATATTATGGGATCATGTTTTCAATTGAACATGGTTTTTTGCTTATTGGATTACAAAGCATATAAAGACATGCAAAACTAATGCCAACAATATACTGCTACTAAAATTAGGAATCAAAATCCCACTTTGCTTTTTTTTCTTTTTTGTAATTTAAGAGAGCAGAATGGCAGAATCATAAGCAACCCCAACTTTCCATTCACTTGGAATAGCATTTTGAGCCTGTACCCATCTTTGCCCTGCACTCCCCCTCACTTGGAACCTCAAAGTTATGGCACCTTTTGGTGGATTTGGCATGTCCCAAACTGCCCCATATGCCTTTCTCATCCCTATCCATGCGTTGCACTCTTCCTGCAGCCAAGTTCAGAACTAGAACCATCAAATTTTATCCATCACAATAAACAATTTCTTTTCCTTAAAAAGTTTACATTTAAACATATCTTTATGTAAAAGAAACTTTTTTTTTTTTTTCATTTGATGCACTCAATATTCAGTAATTACATGACCTCTAACTATTCTGAATTTGATAATTCTAACTAATAAATTAGAAATCTCTATTTTGTTTTCTATGTATGTGGATACTGTTTCACTTTAATGCTTTCGTATAGAAATGGCTTCTTCTTCCTCCTTGTCAGGTGTGTATTTTCTCTTGTTTGGAGGCTGAGATAATGTTGAATCATATTAATTGAGCTCAATTAATTTTTTTTTCTAATTTTATTTGTGTGATTTCTTGTTTATTTTTTGTTTGGTTGTTTATTTTGTGGTTTTTGATGGAATGTATGACTATTTGTAATTTACCCAAATGAGTAGCAGGAGAAATTACTGTAGTGTTCTGTCTTGTGCTTCGAAAGTCTTGACGGGATTTCTTGCCTGCACTGCACATCTTGCTCAGTGTTCTTCACTGTCTTCCTCTATGTGAAACCGTAGAAGGATTAATTTTAAATTTGTAATTATTTTCTGGCTAGTGCTTCTATTATCATCTATCCAAAAGTTATCTCTGTAAATGCTTTCAATTTGCTTTAGTTCAACTTTCATTTGCTTTCAGTTTAATCAAAATTCAAGAAATGTAGGCTTCTCAAATATTATTTCTTTTTTATATAATTTAGATATATCACACATATTAATTTTTGAACTAAAAGCTAACAACGCCACTAATTCAAAACTGATGTTGGTTCTATTTCTTATTATTAAAAAAGAGGTGGTCGCTTGTTGCAATTTATGTTGTATATCATTTTGTAAGGATGGTGAGAAGAAAAAAATATCCATCAAATTCGGAACAGATTAAAGTACTAAATATTGAGAGCATAGCCTAGGACTCTCTTTGATTATATAATCATTTTTTTGTTCACTTTTGTTTTCTCTAGGTTTGGCATTATTATTTTTTTTTCTCTGCAAGATTATTTCTGACTCTTCTAGACAATTTAACTTGGAATTTGAGCTTCTATTGTGATGACCTTGTAGTTGTAAATCAATTTTTAAGGGAAAACAAAACCTTTGCAGTCAAGATTTATCAACTTGGTGTAACACAAGAAAAGGTTTGTTTCATAGAAGAAAACAAAGATGCACTTCATAGATCATGGTTCAAATGCTCCCCTAGCTTTATTTTAGCTTTTACTTTAGAGCCTCTTATAGGTTTTACCTATATAAAGTTAACTTGAAGGGCATATTTCCACGTGTAAATTTGTAGGCTGCAGTTGTATATTTGGAATTGCAATATAAACTAGATATGTTTTGTTATATTTGTTGATATATTTCAAGATCCATTATTGTCTACAATTAAACTTGTACCAATTCAATTTCAGGTGTAGAATTATTTGTAACTTATGTTGTAGAATCTATGTTTGAGTTGCTGGCTGTTATATATTTGTCCCTCACTTTAGAAATTATAACTTTGGCACTTTTGGTATAAGATTCAGTTTAGGGTATCTCCTAGTTGTGATGTATGAGATGAACTTGTAGAGCTTTTCCAATTGAACTTTGATTCATGATTTTAATATGTAATTTTTGCTCAACTCCCCCTTTTGTTTTTTGTATTTTTGTTTTGATTTTATTAAGTTCTGATTGCTATCTTTTATTCCTTTGAGCATTAAAGGTGTTAGAACATTTGGTGGTTGAAATTAAATATTATGCTATTCCCTTGTGGTAGACATGGCAGTTCTTTCTCTTTTAAGTTAGTGTGCATGTTAATTTTGATGGGCCTCTCTATCAATTGAATTCTGTTTTTCATAGTTTTTGGATGTTTAATGCATTATGATCCAGATTCAATATTTGCTTTACTTGAATGGTCTTATAACATACTATTTCATTATTGTTATAATTAAGTGTTGTAGCTGCAATTTGAGGTCCCTTCTCTGTTTATTTTAGTTCCTTATTTGCAATTTAGTTCATTGTTATTTTTGTTTTACTTAGCTTTTCTTATCCATTTAATTCTGTTTATGGCTTTGTGCAACTTTGTTCAAGTCCTTTTGTTGCATTGGCAGTCTTTATGGTCCGTCTGTTAAGTGTTGTTTTATGATTTGGTTTTTTTCTTTCACCGACTAATAATATTTAAACAGGTCTTGGCAAACTTCAGCGCAACATGGTGCGGACGTGGTGCAGTCCTTGTAGACTGATTGTACCATTTTACCTTGAGCTGTCTTAGAAATACCTTCCATCATGTTCTTGTTTATTATGTTTAGAAGTAGTTATAGTTGTATTTTAAGTTAGGAACATGAAAAACCTGGAAAAGGTTAGCGTTATAAATTATAATGGTCCTTTTGAGTAGCTTGTTGGTTACTTGAATTGATGTAATACAATTAATTTATAAATATATATATATTTTAATTCTGCATATTCTTTAGCTGTGTTTTTTATTTATGTATATATATTTTTTCAATTTTATTACATAAATAATATGTTAATTAACTGGAAGTAAAAAAAAAATTATAAAAAAAACTAGCAAAAGTAAACTCGGTCGTAATTAGATTTGAAAATGGTCACGATTAGTTTTTATTACCATTATATATTCTCTCGCAGAAAGTTATTTGTGATCAATCACTTGTTTAGGTCACAAAAGACTTTTAGCAGCGGAGCGTTTTGCCACTGGTCGTGACCTGAGTTTCCAGTTGCTATTGACTGTTAGAGACCGAATTTTAATTTTTTGCGACCTTCGCTAATGGGCTATTTTCTTGTAGCATTGAGGCCTACAACATTGGAGAGGATCCAAAAATGGAACCAAGGATTCATAATAGACTTAGCTACTTGCTAGCAAATTAACCGATTTTTTTTTTTTTAGAAGAAAGCGAATTAACAGATTAATTATACAGGAAAATATTTGATTTTGGGAAGAGGTTCAATTTGCACCTCAAGTTTATGCCCTAATCCCATATTGGCACCTCTATTTATTTTTTTATCTAATTGGAACTTCTTATTTGAAAAGTAGAACATATTGGAACTTTACTGATTACAATCAAGTTCTATAACTTCATTTTAGTACAATTAAATCATATAAACTAATAAAAAACTAATTTTAACGGATACTAATAAATTAAATTGATAATTTTTGTTAGAAATATATATATATATAACTAATTATTAAATTTTAAAAGTTTTTCAACCTCTAAAATAAATTTTTTACATTTTTCTTAAATTTTTAAAAATTTTATTTCTCTTTTGATGGCAAATCAGACAAATGTCCGAGAATTACCAACCCCTCTATGGCTCTACATTTAGAAGCAGCATAATTATTAAGAATAGCATAGAATTCAAGTAAAGGCAAATTATTCCGTAGTTAGGAGCACAACGATCTGTGTATAAGAGAATCCATAGCTTAATGCATTCTTGATATAATACCTAATTAGAAAGTATATTCAAAAGATGTTGCATTTTTAAATTATGGAAGGCACCAGCTATCCTGACTACGTATAAACTATATAAATGCATTACATAAACCGTAAAACACTTTGCAATTTAAGAGACAGCATCACCATGGCCAAATGGTATACGGAGAAAAAAAATTCCATGACCTGACAATAACCAGTAGCAGAGACCGCATACATTCAACATATCTCAAAAACCTTCGCTAACACGAACATAAGTTACACTTCAGTTTCAAAAACAGATATCACTTTTGAACAAAATATTCAATGTGGACAAAATTCATAATACAACATTAACCAGAAAGTACTAACCACCATGCAACCTTACTGCTTATAATCAATGAACCTAAAAGAAGTTCTTTCCTATGCAACTTAGTAACTCCAATTAAAGATTCTTCTAAAACGCATTGAATAGTTAAAGAGGATTGCTAATATTGCTAACTTGAATAGCAGCTCATAAACTAATGTTGCAAAAATTACAATAATAGTAGGACACACTGAAAATGTCGCGGGGCATTTAGTTTAAAGGTACACAGGGCAAAATCAGATAGTATCATTAGGGAATTCTAGACTAAAAAAATTCCTAGATGAAACAACGTACAAACATATATATACTTGATTCATAATGACCAAATGAATCTATATATCAGCAACCGAGGAGCAGGCAAATTTTTTTTTTCAGAAAAGACCAAATACTTGTTGAGTGAACATTGAATTTAGAGATGTACCAGAAGTTGAGTAGCAATATACATAAAATGAAAGTTGAAGAAAAAAGAAACATAAATAAATGAACATATATCCTCTTCCTACTGTAGGACATGATTTATTAACCAACTGTAGAACAATCATTAAAGAAAATAAAATAATAAAACAGTAAAAAAAATTAAACTAAATAACTATTAGAACAGTGAATGGAAAGCAGGATGAAATACCTTTGAAAAGTAGATAATCTGCATATCAACAGCAAAAATAAATAAAAACATAAGGTAAAATCAAATCCTAATATCAAAAGCAAACACGATCTTAATTTTATCGGTTGGTTATCATTAAAATTTTTTAATTTTTTAAAAATAATTAAATTTTTTTTTTATTTCAACAATAATGCTCCTTTTATCTTCTTTTCCATTTAAGATATTTTTTTTTATTTGACATGTAAAATAGCAGAGAATTACTTTTATCACCAATTTTAATCTCATAATTTTCTCTCTTTCTCTCATAATTTTTCTCTCTTTCTCAGAAATTTTTAACTGTTTTTACTCAACAAAATCATGGTCTTAATAATTTATTTCTTATTTATCAATTAGTCTTAAAAATTGTACGTTCTACAATAATTTTAATAATTTTGTTGCAAAAACTTTTGTATTCTCATATAAGATTTTAGGTCTTCATTACTATTCATAAATAAATTTTCTGTATAAATTTTATTCCTTCTATTTGTTTATAAATAATTTAAATTTTTATCAATAAAAATATACCAAATAAGTGTCTGCCCGAATAAATTGCAGAATAAAATCCCATTCATGACAGTGTGCGACTAACCAATCCCTCCCTCACCCAACAAAAGAAGAAGAAGAAAAACCACACAATGTCGAAAGGAAAATAATAGTTATTTCAAGTTAATGAAACCTTGGAAGCATGACTTGCATTTCGATTGGAAATGGAAGAGAAAAGTCTCATCTGAGGAAAAAAAACATGCATATTTTATGATTGAAAGGATGCCAACAAACTTATTACTACAAAAGAACTTTCAGAGAGAATCCTTACATTCGAGTTTGATTCTCAAAGAAACCCTACACAGACCCAACCAACAAAATAAATACGCATAAAAAAACTGTCACAATTGGAATACATGACCTTTTGGAATGATATTTCAAATAGGAAAAGAAGGACAAGAATGCATTAGGACACAACATCCAGCTTCAAAATTTTTTAAAAGAATGATAAGGGAAAACCTAATTGGTCAAGAGAACCAACCTTTCCTCAATCATAGGTCTCTTGTTTCCTTTCTTTTCATGCGCAACTCCATTGGCTAAGCCCTTCAGATTATAAAAAAGAAATCAAACAATATACTTGAAAAAAATTCAGAGTTGCTAAACATACCAAGACATAATGCACTTACCATTCCCTGCTTCCATTTAATTTGTGTTGCAGTAATTTCTGTTGTTCCTTCAAGGAATGTGAAACTCTTTGTAAGCTTTGTATCCTCAAAATAAGGGTTAGGTCCAAAGTTCTGAATAGAGAAAATAAAGAGCTTTCAGAAACTGTAGTTAATCTTGATTACAATTGAAGAAAGTGAAAGCAGCTGCTGATGAAACAAATAAGACATGGGACAAAGAGAATAAACTCACAAATGTTATAGGGTAACCCAATTTCACATCTTTAAAGTCCTCCACTTCTAGGGAGCTTAAATACTTGAATATCTATTAACAAAAGAAGGCAAAACTGAGAAGATACTACAACAAATGTAAGAAGACAATTGAAACATTTTGAATTGATTGATGATAGCGGCTAAATCAGTTTTAATTGACCTAAATCTTACAGAAAGGAGGAGGAATGTGTCAGTTATAAAATACAGAGGGAAAAGATGGACTTCAAAGCATGAATTAAGTGCATGTGAGTTCACGTAGTAATAAAATCAAACCTTTTGATCCTCCTCACTTAGAATTGCATTAAGAGCAGGATGACTTAAAACTGCATAAAAAACCAGAAAATGTCAATGTCATAATATAAGTCATTTAGACATCATGTTGTAAATTGTGAGAAATATAACCAAACTAAGGTTGCCAGCAGAATCAACATTACAGTGGTAGATACGAGTTTTAATAATACCTGCAAACCAATCTTACATTCAAAAAAAATTAGACAAAGAATGCAAAGCGCCAAAGAATAAATACTCCATAGCATTTATATATGCCCATGTAGTCTTCCTTGAAATTGACAAATCAACTAATGATAGAATTTGCAGTTGCAGATATGTATTTGGAGCCAGAGCTCCCAAAATCGAATCTGTCAAATCTGTGAAACTGTCTCCCAAAACCTATCATGCACTTCAGTTCCTCTGTTTTAAAAAATACAAATTTTTGTCCTTGCCTCTAACTACCGTCAAATTTTCCATTAGCGGAGTCTAAAACGACCCAAAAAGGACAGCTTAATACAGCATATCAGTCCCTTATTGTTGTTTTTTTGCCCATCAGATGCATCATCCGTTACCGAACATTCATCACCTTCCTCTTCCAGTCCCCCATCAGAATCCGCTAACCCATTAGTTTCAATTGAAGGCACATGGTCCATGCTAATTCTAATGTGATTATAAAAAAAATTAAAAGAAAATTCTAGCAAATCAACTGTTTAAATTAAGTATAAAATTCAATGTATCTCAGATAAAAACAAACGAAAAAAAAAAAAAACCAGATAAAATTCAGCCTAATTTGAACTGCTAATATCAAAGAATCAAACTTTTTAGGCAATATAATAGACCCTACCCAAATTAAGAAACTACAAAACCGTAAAAAAAAAAAAACAAAAACAAACCTGAGCTTGCATCAGTTGGGTTTGAGAAGAAGAAAAGAAGGAAGAGGATGCAGAAAAGAGTACAGATAATTTGGGAGGGTAGAGAATAAAAGGAAAAAGAAATTATATTTGCTCTACTAATTTAAACAACAATAATTTATAAGACGCTTTGCATGGGTCAAGAATTATCTTCCGATATATATTTATAAACAAATAGGAGAGTTTGATTATAAATTTAATTAAAAAATATAAATAAAATGGTATTCATCCTCTTTTTTTATATATAAATATAATTAAAAAATATAATTAAAGGATATATTTTTAATATTTTTTTAAATAAATATTATGAATTTTTAAAGTTGAACACCCCAACCAAAATAAAAAATATCAAACAAAAAAATTATAGAGGCTCAGTATTTAATATGTATATATTAGATTTTTTAATTAATTTAATTGATATTATAAATAAAATGAAAGTTAACTTAATTAGAAGAGAAAATGTATTTTTAATTAAATTAAAATTATATTTTAATTATTCAATTTATTTTTATAGACAAATGACTAAATTATCTAATTTTTATACAATAATAAATGAAGACTAATTAATAATTTTGTATGTTTCCTTTCGTAAATTTATATATATTATAGATATAGATTATAGATCTAAATATAGATTAAAAAAAAGAATTTCATTCAATTTGAAATTCTAAGAGATTAATTTTTATCTACTTCGGTCCAATCAATACTAATTTAACTTTAAATTATACACAAACTTAAATTAATTCAAAGGCATTAAATCATTATTTCCAACGTATCATATTGATTATGGTTTTGTTTCATATCATATCCTATTTAAGAAAGATATAAGTGATAAGAAATTAAGTTCAATCAAAATCCAGCTACGTAAGAAATTAAGCTACTATATATACATGTGTGTGTGCCTGCCTGCCTACTGCAAAAGGTTTTACATTTGATAGCTATTATCAAATTCCTATATCTGTTGGCAGAAGCTGAAGAACTATATTCAATTCTCCAAATAGTAAGTTGATAGCTACAATGGTTTTTATGATTTATTTTTTTGCAACTCTAAATTAGCATTAGTAGGACAGAATACCCATCAAGATTCCATAAGTAATTCTGTAACACGGAAATCCACACACACAGTAAGTAGGTCATAGACATGAGCTATATATGTTAATTTGTGGTTTTTGTTTAAATATAAACGTAATTAAGCGCATTCTAATTGTTTTGTCAGGAATAAAATTTTCAGGAAATTAAATGGATCACAAAAGAAGTGGTGCCTCATTAGA
>CATIWM010149125.1:0-11285 GCA_949671775.1 Mallotus repandus
AGGATTATGTTTCTTATTTGACAAGGATTTGTTTTCTTGTATTTCCAAGATATTAATTATGTTTATTTAACATTTCTTGAATATATATATATATATATATATATATATATATATATATGTCTTATTTTATGTAACTAGAAGTAGCCATCAATGATTAAAAGCAAATTAGAGATGATTCTCTTTGGTTACTCAGTTAACCACGACAACCTTTGTGACTTCTCAATTTATCTTTTAGATAGTAGATTGTGGCATCTCCTTAGTAGCCTTTGTTGCTTATTTGTTATTATTCAAAAGGTCAAAGTTTTGATATAGCTTTGGTTGTTTGGACTAACTAAATATAAGGTGAAGGTTTCATTTATCTAATTTAGAACTTGATTTGAACTTTCCTTGAGAGAATGAGTTTGGGTTCATGTTGAACAGGTTCCTAAAGCAAGTTGTCTAGTGGGTTTATATCACTTGATATCAGAGTTTGGCTCAAATTAGTTTTAGTTTAATTCAATTCTATACATCGTATATTTAATTTTTAATTATTATGGGTTTGAAAGTTTCCTATTTCATGTCAAAAAAATTTATTAGTGTTGTATTATTTTTTATGATTTTTAATTATAATTTAGTTGGTATTAAATTAATTTAATTGAATGATTTGTAACAAAGGATCTTAGGTTTAATATACCTAAGGTTTGAGTTGGTCATATTAATTAAATTTTATATCTTAAGTTTGATTTGATCAATTTGAAATAAAGGGTCTGAGATTTGATATACCTAAGATTTTAGTTGGTTAATATAAAGAGGGTTTAAGGTTACTAATCTTCTACCTTTTATTCTTTTTTCAATTTTTAGGATTTTGAATTTATTTTCTATTTATGAGTTAAAAAAAATATGTCTTGAATTTTTTTGAGTCTAGTTTGAATTTCTTTATTTTTCTTATTTTTCTTGTATTGTGATCTTGAGTCTTCTTAAAACTAAAAATAAAAAAATTAATTGTATGGAAGACTAACATTTGAGTACAAATCTTTTTAAAGAAAGGGAGTATGATGTGATCATAAGTTCCAAAAAGGAAGATTTCAAGATTTGTTCATGCAAATAAGTCAACTTTCATTCAAGACAAGAGTAATTCGGATAAATTTGTATTTTATGTAGTATGCTTTAATATTTTGGCTATAACTCACTCTACAAAACTCAGATTGAGCTGATTCAAAATGGAAAGCTAAGACAAAGAGATACAAATTTGATGAAGAAATTTGGGGTTAATTCAATTGTCTTCATGGTCAAAAATTATAAAAGATTATAAGATCATATGCAAAATTGAGCAGACTAAATATACATCAATAAATGGGTGAGGTCAATATAGATCCAAATGGAGTGCTTCAAAATGATCTTGAAGATAACATCAAAGACTACAACTTTTATATTTTGGCATGAGTCAAATAAGTATTTATCATGGTCAAAAGTGCATGATAACTTGCAACACACTTAAATCCGAATTTAAGTAGGATTATATTTCTTGTTTGACAAGGATTTGTTTTCTTGTATTTCCAAGATGTTGATTGTGTTTATTTGGGGTTTCTTGAAGCCTATATATAGACCTAATTTTATATAAATAGAAGCAGCCATGGACGAGTAAAAAAATTAAAGATGATTTTGTTTGGTTACTCAGTTAACATGTAATAACCTTTGTGACTCCTCAATCTATCTTTCTGACAGTAGATTATGGCATCTTCTTAATAGCCTTTGTTTCTTGTTTGTTATTACTCAAAGGGTGCGTATGGATCGAAGTTAAAGATATAGGGTGTAATAGTTACAGGTGTAACTATTAAGAGAGTAACAATTACATGTGTAATAGTTAAATTTTTAACCTTGTTTGGTAAGTAAAGGGCAATGTATAAGCTGTGTAATTAAATTTTTAAAAAAACTATTAATATATATAAAATAATTAAAATAATATAATAAATAAATAAATTATTAAATTTTTATAAACAATCAAATTAATTTTTAAAACATCAAAAATTAAAATATTAATAAAATTTTCACGAAAATAATGTTACATAATATATATTTATACATTCCTACACATAATAAAAAAATAAAGAGAAATACATTAATTTATAAATTTTTTTATAGATTTGATTTATATTTCATTAATATAAAAAATTAAGAAGAAAATTAATTTATACATAAACATAAAATAATAGAAAAATGAAATATTCCATAAAATAAATTTTTACAGGCCTTTACCCTACTCCCAACTAAGTTAACAAAAATACATAGAAATGAGGTTTACTATTAAGGGGCTTTAATTGTTAACCCTAACCCTAATGTTTTAAAGTTTACCAAATAGGGTTAAAGGGAGTTAATGCATTACAGGAGTAACATTTACCCTCCTTTAACCTCAATTCAAACACAGCTAAAAGGTCAAAGTTTTGGTATATATTTAGTTGTTTGAACTAACTAAACATGAGGTGAAGGTTTCCTTTGTCTGATTTAAAACTTGATTTGAACTTTCCTTGAGAGCATGGGTTTGGGTTCAAGTTGAACGAGTTCCTAGAGCAGGTTATCTAGTGGGTTCATATTATGATATGCCAGTCTTAGATATTTACAAGCCAGATGGTTAAGTTGTATACCCTTTAGAGATCGTTGCAACACATAATTATGAGTGATTGAGAAGGAATATGTCCCTCATTTAATCTAAGTAAGATATATATAGGCCCCTTGATAAGATAGACCAAGGAAAATGCATGGCCATGCTAAAGTGAATTGATAAAAAGTTATCATTCTTAGTCTACTTGGAATCAAGAAATAATATGATTAAATTGTATAAGGATATCAAGAAATAATATGATTAAATTGTATAAGGATGACAGAAACTAAGCCTTATACTCAATCAAGATATCATGTGACAAATGGAATACAATATTCATTGTAAATTAGGTTTTGTTGGATTATCAGCCTTCACATGACTTGGGTAGTCATAATGTCTTGCTAGAGGCCACTTTTGACTTGTAGGCCTAAATTGGGATTTCAAGCCCATTACTAACATCATGTGAACCCACAGGGTCACACACTTAGAATAGGCCCAAAATGAATAATTACTGAGCCTAATAGAACTCTATAGAAATAAATAAATAAATTCGATTATATATATATATAAGGTAATAGTTATCTTAAATAAATAAGAAACTATTTATGATTTGGTATTTAAATAAAATCAGAATTGGAATAAGTGGAATATACCAAAAACATTTTGGTAAGTGAGAAATTACCAAAATTCATTTTGGTAAGTGAAACCCTAATTGAGAGGTCTATAAATATAACATATTCTCTAGGGTTTTATATACTTTTGATTTTGCCACCTAAATTTCATTTTCTCTCCTTTTAGAAAACGTAACACATAGTTCTTGAGTTCTTGAGTTATGAGACAATCAAGAAAAATGTGCTAGCACACATTCGTTTTGATAAAAGGTTGTTCATATGGATACTTATGTAGGACATATTCATTTAAAGACGTCTCAATTTGACAAAAGAGAATTAAAAGCTCGAGGTAGGTTATCACCGGTGTGAACCCCCTCTCTTTCTTCCAGCAATCTTGCCTCTTCTTGCATCTGTGGTAAGGTTTTTGGAAACCTTAAATCAGTCGGTTAAGAGAATTATATGGATCCTGGTTCGGGTTTGTGATTAAATTTTTAAATTTCTGCTATGTTTTGATTCGTGAAACCCAACAGTGGTATCACAACCACTTGTAATTCGATTAATTTGATTATATATATGTGTGATATATGTTTGGTTGAATGATTCATTTGTAAAAAGGTGTAAGCACCCAATTTCTGGATGACTTGAGTTTGGATACGACAGAGGACCCGATGAAAAAAATTGACTGTAAAATTAAATTTATTGGATCTGATTTATGGATTTTGAACTAAATTATAAATAATTTTTAAAATTATTTTTATTTTCATTTATTTGTTTATTTTATTTTAATTATTTCTTATTAAAAAACAAAAAGAAAAAGAGAAAAAAAAAGATGGGCTAACGTTGGCCCAAATGGGCCAAAACAAATTTATTTGCAAATGGTCATGCTTTTTAGCCAAAACCATGTAAGTTCGTTGACTAGCGAATTGGCCTTGGCCATTCGCGAATGGATTTTTTTTATCTATTTTATTGTTATTTGATAAATGTTTATTTATCATATGAAGATTAAAAAAATAAATTATTTTTATCTTTTTTTATCTCATTTCTAATTTAGGGTTGCAGAGTGTGTGTTTTATAAATACGTACTTTTCTTTCATAAAAGGGGAGGCTTCTAGGGTTTTATATTTTTCTCTGGCTTTTCTGATTCTTAGCGGTGAGCCAAAACACACACTCTTCTTGATTTTTCACATACTTTTCTTTAGTTCCTAGTCATAATAACATCCAAATAAATAAAAAATCACAGACAAATACAACAAAAGCCACTGGCTTCCATCAACGGTGATCACCTTCTGAGGGGCAATCAATAGGACATCCTATTCTCAAATCTTCATCTCCTTCTTCTTTTATTTTGATTTTGATTTTATTTTTTTATTTTATTTTTATTTATTATTTTTCAATCATTCATTAACTAATTTTCATGATGGTGGGAGTACCTTAAACTGTGGAGTGATTTGACCCATGGAGAACCCATTAAGATCCACAGAATTGCATTGATTAAATTCTGTATTTTAACATAGATTTTAGATTTTATTTCTTTTTATTATTTTGTGTTATTTTATTTATTTGGCTTTATTGGTTGTATTTAATTTAATTTTTTTAATTTGGACATAGGAATTGTAATAGCCCCGGTAGTGGGAAAATAGTGAAATCCTGTGTGTGTGGCATGTGTTTTTATTTTAACTAATTGGTTAGTAAATTAGGGTTTCATTTGGTAAATTCAATTAAAATTAATGTGGCTTTAGATTTTAATTAGGGTTTCATATGAAATTGGTTAGAATTAGGAAAACATGTTTTATTTTATTTTATTTTATGTTAATTTTTAGTTTATTTCTTTATATCTATTTTATTCGTTTGTTTATTATTTTTAACTCCTTTTGTTTGTATTTTAATTGGATTATACTTTTAAGGCCCATGATAATTTAAGTTAATTAGCCCAATTAATTAGATTTAGATCCGTTTAATTAATTAATAAGTCCATTAGCTTTCTACGTTCAATTTGGTAACCCTAATTAAAATCAATGGTGGCTATATTTAATTTAGGTTGCATGCAAATTAAATTATGTTAGAAATTATAGTATGTTTATTTTAATTTGTTATTTATTTTATTTTATTTTATTGGGCTTATTTTTTTTTTAAGCCACAAGCCCACGTTCACTTAATAGGATAGGCCTTTAAAATTGGTTTTAGATTTTAATTAATTCTAAAATTTATTTAGGCACATTTAAGTTAAATAGACTTAGGTCCATTTTTAGTTTAATTAAAATTTATTAGAATTAGCTCAGTCCATTAAAATATTTTCTTTTAAAATAAATAGATTTAGGATCACTTCATTTAATTAAAATTAGATTAGAACTAGGCTCACTAATTTAACTTTCTTTTCTATAGACCTAGACCCATTTTTTTAGAATTAAAATTTGTAGATTTAAGCTCATTAATTAAATTAAAATGTAGGCCCACCTTTAGTTCCATTTCATTTGTAAAATAAAATATGTATATTTAACTAACTTTAATTAAACTCAATGTAGAATAGACTAATTTAGGGACGTTGCGCCTTGTGAATGCATTTTTTATGTGCTCTTTCATGACTAGTTGCCTTGGAGTTAGATGCATGCTAAATTAGGGTTTAAATGAAATTGCATGTAATTAGAGAATATGATAGTGATTCATAAACTAATTTTAAAGAACACGAGACTAAAAGAAGTTGGTATTCCATTCACAGATTTTCCTGGTTGTGGTGCGAACTCTCTTTTAGAGAATCAAGTTACCACCACCTTCGATTTGTCCCAGTTATTACCATGGGTGACGAATCATCATCTCCATGCCATGTCTTTGTGATATGGTTAGTGTGTTCCCTAGAGCCCTAAGCTCAAATAGTATCGCGATTGCTAAAATCTTGGACACGCGCTAAACTCGCCATCTATAAAAGGTGTTTTTGAAAATTTTATCAAAAGATTTTATTTTTGTGACGATCTTTTAATCTATACGAAAACAATGTTAAACATTAATTTGATTAATGTTTATAATCATTTAATATGGTTAAACACTAATCAGAATTATGATTTTCTGATTTATGTATACTATTTTTATGAAAAACAAAACATGTATTATGTTTTATTAATATGATTGAATAAAACAGTAAATATGTTTTCAAAACTGATCACTTGTATATTTTTATTTGTTTAAAGTTAAAACAGAAATATTATGATTATACAGATTTTTGTCAAAGGGCAGTTTGTGTAAGTGTTAAACATAACATATTGTATAGAATAATTTGTTTTGAAAAAATTCATTAATCTATAGTATGATTATAATAAATTAGGGTTTTATTAGCAACTGTTTAAATGTTAAACAAAATTATCTTATTTGAACAGATTAATTATACTATAATTTGATTATGAAAATTATTAACGTTTTAGGGATTTTGGCAACAACTCATTCAAATAGTTTAGGTAAATTGTTTACCTCTGAGGGCGCTACCCTCGGACCCTGCCAGGGGTACTGCCCCTTGACCCCAAATGGATTCATCACACAATTCGTTTTGAACATAATAATTACATTGCTAAGTAAATCGAATTATTGTGCTATATGTGTTTGTTGTTAAATGCATGGTGCATAGCATGGCCATTAGATTTTATTATTTTATTATTTTATTTTATGGGTTGTAATTTTTAAATACAGCCTGCGAGTCATTTTTTATTTATTGTAATTATTTTATTTTATTATTATTAAATAGTAATAGGATAGTTTAAATTACAACAAGTTATGTAATGTAAATCAAGACCCAAAGTGTAAATCCAAGATGGAGGCCCAGGCTGGAGATCTAAGGTGGGAGCCCAAGAAAGAGGTCCATGGTAGAAGATGGAGATCCAAATTGAAGGCTCAAGCTTCTATTTGAAATATCACCTAGGCTTGACCTTTGACCTTCATATTGGCTTACGAAGAACAAATTAGATATGGGTCATGCTATGTCACGTTTATTTTATTATATTGATATGCTATGCATGTGATGCCATGTATGTGATGAAAAATAGTAATAACTGAATAAGATAAAAATGAACTAAACCCTCATTTAATATTAAGTCATTAAAATGCCTCCCATTGTTCAACACTTATCGAGATTTGGATTACTATTTATAGGTTATGCCAAAGCATTGTGTATAAAGCCATCTAAATAAGATAAGTTGGACAATAGTGATATCCATATGTTTGAATTGGTTATACTTAACTAGGTTATCAAAATAGTTTTGGACCACGGGCATTTGATAGGATATGCCGGTACATGTGATGTCGATATCCTAATTATCCAATAATTACATGAGTTGTAATTGGTAAAGTGTTACCTACCTAAATAGTCATACTTTAGGTGTTAAGCTAAAGTTTTCTTGAAGTAGGGTGAAATATGGATTTTAGCCCACTACGAAATTTTAATTATTGAAATCTTATTGAGGGTTTATGATTTAAGAAAATTTAGTAGGAGTTTTATTATGCCTCATTCATATATAATAAAATACTAAATGTACTCTAGATATATTTATTATAGATAATGACATCAAACACTGCACCTACCATGTCACTGTGATCAATCCTTAAGAAGGATAAGCTCAATGAGACTAACTTTCTTCATTGGTACAGAAACTTCTTAGGCAAGAAAGAAAGGAATATATCCTTGATCAACCCATCCCAGAGGAACCAGTTGCTAATGCTCTTAGAGCACAAAAGGATGCTTACAATAAGCATCTCAATGTTGATATCACTTGTCTCATGCTTGGATGCATGGAATCAGAGCTTCAAAAGTAACTGATGGAAATGGAAGCTTATACCATGATAGGCCATCTCAAGGAAATTTTTCAAGAGAAAGCCAGAATTGAAAGGTTCAATACCATCAGGGCATTGCTCTCTTACAAGTTGACTGCTAGAGGCTCTGTCAGTCCTCATGTTCTTAAGATGAAGGGTCATCTTGAACACTTGGACAAACTTGGTCTCAAGATTGAATAAGAATTGACTGTTGATATTATTCTCCAATCTTTGCTTGAAGCTTATGATGGTTTCATCATGAATTTCAATATGCATAGTATAGACAAAATTGTTTCAAAGTTGTATGGGATGTTTAAAATTGCTAAAAAGAACATCAAGAATACCACCAAGGATATTCTAATGGTCAATAAGGGAAAAGGAATGAAAAAGGTGGGAAAGGGAAAGGGAAAGACTCACAAACACTTTCAGAAGCCTAAGCCCAAGCCCAATTCCAAAGTTGAACCCCAAGTAAAGCCACCAAAGGAGGGAATATGCTATTTTTGCAATAAGCCAGGTCATTGGAAAAGAAATTACAAGCTATATCTTGATGATCTGAAGAAGACAGGTAGTATGATTACCTCTTAGGGTATTCATGTTATAGAAATTAATTTATCTACTTCTGATTCTTGGGTATTAGATACTAGATTAAGATCTCACATTTGTACTAATGTGCAGGGTCTAAAAAGGAGTAGATCATTGGCTAGAGGCGAAGTGGACCTATAAGTTGGCAATGGAGTAAGAGTTTATGCTTTAGCTGTAGGGACTTATGAGTTAACTTTGCCTAGTGGACTTATTTTAGATTTGGAAAATTGTTATTATGTGCCTACTATGTGTAGGAATATTATTTTTGTTTCTTATTTCAACAAGAAAAGGCTTTGAATTTATTATTGTGAATAATAAATGCAACATTTGTCATGATAAAATTTTCTATGGATATGCTCCATGCACTAGTGATCTTTATGTTCTAAATGTTGAAGACACTAATTAAAACTCAATCTATAACATTGATATAAAGAAGTTTAAATCTAATGATTTAAACACTACTATCTCTGGCATTGTCATTTAGGCCACATAAATGAGAAACGCATTTAAAAGCTTCACCAATATGGGTTTTTAAATTCATTTGATTATGAATCATTTGAAACATGTGAATCTTGTTTACTAGGAAAAATGACTAAAACACCTTTTACTGGACATAATGAGAGGGCTAAGGACTTATGGGGCCTTATACATTCTGATGTATGTGGACCATTGAGCTCAACTGCTAGAGGAGGTTTCCAATACTTCATCACTTTCACAGATGATTTCAGTAGATATGGTTATGTCTATCTAATGAAACATAAATATTAATCTTTTGAAAAGTTCAAAATTTTAAAGAATGAAGTACAAAATCAACTTGGTAAAAATATTAAAACGCTAAGATCTTATCAAGGTGGTGACTATTTAAGCTAAGAATTTATAGATCATCTTAGAGATTGTGGGATCATTTCACAATTGACTCCACCAGATACACCACAATGGAATGGTGTGTATGAACAGAGAAATTATATTTTATTGGATATGGTTTGATTAATGATGAGTTAGTCTGATCTTCCAATCTCTTTTTGGGGATATGCTTTAGAAACCATTGCATTCATTTTGAATAGAGTTCAATCAAAGGTAGTTGAAAAGACACTATATGAGATATGGACTAAAAAAAATCCCAATTTGCTTTTCTTAAGATTTGAGGATGTGAGGCTTATGTGTAGCATCAAATCTCAGACAAATTAGCACCCAAATCTGATAAATACCTTTTTGTAGGATATCCTAAAGAAACTAAAGGATATTACTTCTATAATTCTTTTGAGAACAAAGTGTTTGTTGCTCGAAATGGTGTATTTTTGGAAAGAGAATTTATTTCCAAAGGAACTAGTGGGAGCACAGTGCAACTTAAAGACATTCAAGACCCACAAAATAGCATTGTACTAAGTATGGAACCGCAGCTGGATCAACAAGTAACTATTGAACCTGCACAAGTACAATAAGGCCCAAAGAGGTCTGGTAGGACACGTCAAATCCCTATGAGATATGGATTTCTCATAGCTGATAATAATGATGTCTTGATTGTGGATTAAAGTGAGCCCACATCCTATCAAGAGGCCATAAATAGTGCTAACTCTAAGAAATGACTAGAAGCCATGAAATCAGAAATGCAATCCATGTATGATAATCAAGTATAGACCTTGATTGACCCAACTAATGGTTTAAAAACCATTGGTGAAAATGAGTCTTTAAAAAGAAAACTAACATAGATGGTAATGTGCATACCTTTAATACAAGACTAATTGCAAAAGGTTTTAAATAAACACACGGTATAAACTATGATGAAACCTTTTCGCTAGTTGCTATGCTAAAATCTATTTGGATTCTCCGTATTGTAGCTGCATACTATGATTATGAGATATGGCAAATGAATGTCAACACAACATTTCTTAATGGAAACTTACTTGAGGATGTGTATATAACACAACCATAAGGTTTTATCAGTCCTAAGAATTCTAGAAAGGTATGCAAGTTTCAAAGGTCCATTTATGGATTGAAGCAAGCATCTCGAAGTTGGAATCTTCATTTTGATGAAGCAATCAAAGAGTTTGGCTTTATTAAGAATGAAGATGAACCTTATGTCTATAAAAAGGATAGTAGGAGCGCCATTATGGTTATAATGATGTATGTTGATGACATACTACTCATTGGAAATGATATCCCTATATTAAAAAATGTTAAATCATGGTTAGGGAATTGTTTCTCAATGAAAGACTTGGGTGAAGCTGCTTATATATTAGGCATTAATATCTATAGAGATAGATCTAAAAGGCTTATTGGCCTAAGTCAGAGCACTTATATTGATATGGTATTGAACATGTTCAGCATGCAAGACTCTAAGAGAGGATTCTTGCCAATGTCACATGGCATTAGTCTCAGTAAGACTTAGTGTCCTATGACACAAGATGAGCGAGACCGTATGAGTAAGATTCCATATGCTTCTACTATTGGATCTATCATGTATGCAATGTTTTGTACTTGACCTGATGTCTCATATGCCTTAAGCACAACGAGCAGATACCAGTCAGACCCAGGAGTAAGCACCCAATTTCAGGATAATTAGAGTATGGACGCGAAAGAGGACTCCGATGATGAAAACTCGTAGCAAATGAGTCTCTAATATTTGAATTTCGGATTCTAAGGCTTGATTACATTTTTTGTGGACTAAATTGAAAGTTTTCTTCTCCTTCAAGGGTCTTTTTGTAATTAAATGTTAAAAAAAA
>CATIWM010149135.1:0-25633 GCA_949671775.1 Mallotus repandus
TTAGATTAGTTTGTGGTTATTTTAATGAATGGTTTAGATTGTTTCTTGTAACCTATAAATACCTCATTTGTATTTGAGTTTTATCATCCAACAATCAAAGCTTAATTATAAGCATTTGAAAATTTTCTTAAGAGTTCTTCCCTTTTGTAATTTTGTGAGATTATTCTAAAGAAAGTTTTTCTTCTTCTTGATCAATTAGAGTCTTTACTCTATTTTTTTATTCAACATGATGTACCATCGATTAAACCTGAAAGTTTGTGATAATTTAACAGTGGTTAGAACTAAGTCTTCCATGTCAAATAATTGCGGGAAGTCAGTTTGATGGAGAGGGTATGGTTGGTAGCTGCAGCAGAAAGAGAAGGCAGAGATGCAGAGGTTGGAACAATTTGACCCTCCATTAGAGACAAGCTCTGATACCATGAAAGTATTCAGGCTATAGATATGTGAAATAAAAAAGAAAGACTGTATATTCATTAACTTGTATAACGTGTACAACTCTTGATTATATATGTTACAATAAGAATAACAAACAACTAAGAGATAAGCTTTACACAACAGAAATAGCCAAGTAACAAATGAATAACTAAAATACAAATATTGAAACACTGATGTTATCTTATCAATGATGCGTGTCGCGGGTAGCAACAACACTAACAAAAAAAAATTGTTCCTATTCCCAATAAAGGGGGGCCATCTACCATGGGGAGGGGGGTTTAGTAATTTCGCGGGTAGCAACAGCACTATTGTTGTCGCCACCCACGACAAGACACATTTCCCTTATTTTATTGGTTATTGAAATTTAGTTGCTTAGAGCTCATTTATCTTTACTAAATTGGAAATCTTTATGTAGGAGTAAAATGAACATCCTTGTGTTTTTGCACTACAAAACTTGAACTGCTATCTTGTTATGTTCTGTTTTCTGTCAGCTAAAGGTGGTGTTGTGGCTTTCTATGGCTTAAACTAACTGGTTTGTGCTCTGAACAGGTGGACAATACTCCGTCGTTCAAGCACTTTTGGAAGAGCTTCCTGGACAGTTTTTGTCCTATGTACGGTCTTGAGATGTCAGACCATTTACCCACCATACAGTACTCTGAAGTTCCTGAAAATGTCACATACATTGGGGTTAGATTTAGTAATAACTGTACATATGCACTTAAATTGGCTTATTGTTTATTTCATCTGGTCCCGAAAAAAAAAAGGAAGAATAATAAGGAGAAGTGTAGTGAGGATTTTAGGAAGTGGATGGTGGTATGATTAGTTTGGGCTTGTGTTAGTTAACATGGTATGATAATGTCTTACCCATTAAATTATTATTTGATTCTTTCAGCTTTCTAATTGGACCTATTTTTTAGAGGTCTGTTTATTTGGTAAAAAGTAAGGGTTGAAATTAGAATAAGAATAGAGTAGATGATTTTGATTCCTAAAATTTTGTTGGCTAAAATATAGAGAATGAGAATGTAATTCTCTCATTGATGGAAATTACTATTCCACTTATATTCTTTACATGTTGTTTGGTTCAATTTCATTAATAAATTTTATTTTCAAATGAATTCTGAATTGAATTCATTTTCAAATAAATTTTAATGAGTATATTTGGTTTAAATGAATAGTTTATGGAATTCCTTTATATAAATATATATATATATATATATATATAACTCAAGTTAATTTTTAATTTTGATAAAAAATACATTTTTAAATAGATTGTGTTTTTTTAGCTTTTTTATTTTAAATAAGGAATAACAACATAGTTAGATAAATTTTAATGAATATATTTGGTTTAAATGAATAGTTTATGGAATTCCTTTATATATATATATATATATATAACTCAAGTTAATTTTTAATTTTGATAAAAAATACCTTTTTAAAAAGATTGTGTTTTTTTAGCTTTTTTATTTTAAATAAGGAATAACAACATAGTTAGTCCTATACATTATATAATTTTTTCAATTAAGTCCTATAAGAATTTTTTTTACAATTAAGTTCTATAAATTTTAAAAAGACTTTCCGTTAGTTCTATCCATCAGTCAAATCAATTTTTCATTAGTCAACCCTTAAAATCAAACTTTTTTTCTTACATTTCAGTCCTAAAGATGTAAAAAAAAATGTTACTTTGATATTTTAAATAAATAATATTTTGACTTCTTTTATTATTTAACCTTCATAATAACTATATAGTTCACTAAAATATTTTTTTAAAAAAATAAAAATAATATTTTTCTTGAACTATTATTTGTATTGGCAATAATAAATAAAAATTATTAAATATTCTTAATTATTTTAAAATATATAATTTCAATTAATATATCATAAATGAATAAATATTTTTTTATAAGCAAAATCTCATATAGTTTTATCAATATTATGATTTGTGTTAGATTTCAAAAAGTTCATCTATTTTATCTTAAATTAATTTTATTTTATATAAAAAATAAAATTATTAATAAAAATATATTATTCTTCAAATATTTTTTGTAAAATGGCCTAATTTAAAGAAATATTTATAAAATATAACATAAATTATAACATGGACAAAACTAATTGAGTTTATCCAAATATAAAAAAATTATTCATTTAAGATATATTAATTAAAGTTTATATTTAAAAACAATTAAAAATACTTAATTAATTTTATTTATCATTGTTGAAAAAATAATAATTTAAGAAATTATTTTAGTGAGTTATATAGTTATTGTAAAAGTTAAATAATAGAATAAGTCATAAATAAATAAATAAAAATATTATTTATGTAAAATATCAAAAATGATATTTTTTAATAGTTTTAGGACTAAAATGTAAAAAAAAAATTGATTTAAAGCGTTGCGGCAAATTGCTTTAACTGATGGATATGGCTAATGGAAAGTTTTTTTAAAACTTATAGAACTTGATTGTAAGAAAAAATTATTGTAAGACTTAATTGAAAAAAAATAATTTATAGGACTAACAATGTTGTTATTCCTTTAAAATAATGAGGGACATTTTAGTTATTTAAAAATATAAATTTAAAAGTTGTGGAATTTATTTGGAAATTTCAACCATTTTATTAGAATTTGATCTAGTTATAATCAATCCCACAAATTTAAAAAATTTGAAATTGCAAATGAGTTCTATTATATGTTTATTTAAACAAACACATATCATGTGAAATTGCAAAAGAATTTCATAAATATTAAACACACTCTTAAAGAATAAGTTTTCCTTTTTCTTAAAAATCAAGTCAAATTGATCAAACATTTAAATATTAACACATTTTTAAAGTTTATAAATAAAACATAAAAAATAATAAAAATATGTATTCAAAATTGGAATAAAAATAGTTATTAAAAATAAATAATCTTTATAATAATCTCTAAAAATTATAATAATATTTTAATAAATAAATATTTTATAATAGATATTTATAATATTAATTTTAATATATAAAATAACTATACTGTTAATTTTTATACATAAAAATATTTTTTTCATAAAAAAAAAAATTTACTTGCTGAATGATGCTTATTTCAATTTTCATTCTCTAGTGAACTAAATACATTCTTTAAATTTTCATTCCAATTTCAATTCTAATTCCATTCAACCAAATGGACCCTGGAGAGACTGTACGAGATCATGATGTCCTGCAGGATAATCTCGTTCTGTCACATTCTGCATTTTTTGTGAGGGCATTTGTTTTACATGTTATAATTACCTTAGGCATAGGTCTATATTTTGTGCATATAGTATCAAAAGCATATAAAAATATTATGTAGAGAAAATATATTAATTTGTAAAAAAATAAATCGACATATTCGATTGAAAAAGTGTTTGTCTTTTACATTATAACTTAAAAAAACAATTGAAAATTTTTATCTATTATTTTTCCTTCTTTTAATATGAATAAAAAGTTAAATAATTAAAGTATTTTACACAATAATATTGTACACTCTACTATTGTAAAAATACAAACAAAAAATAAAAAATAAAAAATTAATTCAATTAAACTAATCTTTTATTTTATTTTAATTAGTGTTGACCCAAGTTATCAACAATGATAAAATTTATCATAATAATACAATTTGAAATTTTGAGTGTAGAAAGATCAAATAAAGAAAATATAATATTAGTGCTATAATTTTTTTTAAGACATATGTAAATTAAGAGTTCAATTCTTCTCCCTTCATAAAAAATTTATGAGTAAAAACAAAGAAAAAGTTGCCTTCTCTTTTTTGAAACCAATGAATGTAAAAGTGAATATGAAAAGTTAAGAGGTTAAGGAAGGAAAAATTAAATTGTGAAAGGATTTGAAAGTTAAAATTGAGAAAAAAATATTAAAATGGAAAAAGTTTTATTTCAACTTATATAAAATGTTAAAATTCTAATCTCTGGTGAAATACTATTAGAGTAATATTTTTCAATATTATATTAATTTTTTTAAAAGTCGAGATTTATTATATTTATATAGATAGATATGGATAGAATTAGAACACCACGGAACATCCTAACAAGTTGTTCTTTAAGCTATTTAGCTGCTGAAATGGAACAAATTTATGAAGATACTATGTAATCTAGCTTCTTGAGATTTTCACTACCAATTGTCATTGTTTTGTTTGGAGGACATTTTTAATATTAAAAATTATTTTAACTAAACACACATTTATTTCCAGCCAATCTTATTTCCTAAAAATTAATATAGATTTTTATAAAAAAGAGTTTGCAATCTTATTTTTCCAAAAAATTCCAAAGTATGCGTGCTCAAGAAAAAAAGTTGATCGTTGGTTTTCATACTTTTAAAGTTTTATGAATGCTGTTTTATTTTATTATAAGACCGAATTTTTAGCAGTTAAATTATATATGTTGGTCAAATATTTGCAAGAAATTTTTAACAATGTCAAATTTTTATGAAAATTCAATTCTTGATTTATAAATTTATGATTTTAATATGAAAAACATGAATTCAAATTTGTAAAGTTTTGAAAATATAAATTAAACTAAAATTATTTATTTATCTCATAGAGTATGTGGGTGTAATATCTAATTTATCAATCATTTAAAAATTTACTTTCATAATATATTGCAAAATGAATGAAGAGAAATATTATGAGTATAAAACATGACTTAATAATTTAAGTGTAGAACAATAATCAACAAATTAAAGAAAATGAAAATAATATAATACTCAAAAAATTAAATTAAATAACTATTAAATCAGTGAATTGAAATTTTCATTACTCAAAAAGCATAATTTTCTTTAAAGAATCACAAAAAAAAAAAAAAAGGGCAACCTTGACATTCATCATTTCTAAGAAAATCAACTCTACTAGGACACCTACATTCTATATATACACATGAAACAACTTATATTGTATTGAAGCTCACTGCATGTGAAGGAAGGATAGGATCATTCTTCTTCTGAAGCTTGTGAGTTCTGCAATTATAGAGAACAATTGCTTGACAGTAAAAACAAAGATTATTAAAATAGTACTATAGTCTAGCATCATCAAACAGAGAAGCTATGACATATCAACCAGATGAAAAATGTCATTAAATGCTCTTCCTCTACAACAAATTTTCTAAAATCTGGTAATGCAATCCAGCAAGTTTAAAACCTAAAACAAAAAAAATAACTGATATATGTTTGTCTTTGCAAAGCAAAAGTGGCAAAAAAAAAAAAAATTTATACGAAACAATGTGTACGTACCATTTCTGTATGCAATTGTTGGAGTGTTGTATTAAGGTCTTTCGTCCAATGCCATTTATCCATCTCTTCAGTTAGATACACTTTCTGAAGCTCTGGTGCACTTATAACTCCTCGAGAGAATACCTTCATCTCAGGACACTGTATCACAATTACTTTTGTTAAAGATGGACATTTTATGGTGCAAGCTGCTGAGGAAAAGATAGTAAGGCTTGTTAAACAATCATGTGTCAGACTTTCCAATTTGTTGAAAGTGATCTCAGTTTGTGTTTCGTCTTCCTCATTTGCTATAATTTCTCTCAACATCTTGCAATTTTGTACAACCATTTCAGCAAGATGCACCATGCTTTTGGCAGTACAGGGTGTTAGTAAATTCAGCAAACCATCACATTCCCACACTTTCAATGCTGTTAGATTGGAGAAAGACACACAAGATGGCACCAAATTGACCAAACCGTGGCAAAGATATACATCTAGATCTTCAATATCTTGAAGGATTTGCTCTAGTTGAGATTTTTGGTTGCATATAAGCCTCAAATAAGGAAAACGACGCAGCCTTAAGGTTCTTATCTGGGCAAGACTCCTTGCATGTTTCTCCTCAATGACAAGTTCATCTGAGAACAGCTCTTCGAAATCACAAGAATTAAAAACCAGTGTCTCCACATTTGGGAATTTTGGAAGGATATCCAATGGAGAATATGATAACTTTCTGTCACGAAAGGATTGCAACTCAAGTTCTTTTAGAGTGTGAAATGGGCCCTGCAATTGTATCATTTGAATGTCCTTACTCCTTAAGGTCAATTCTTTTAAGTTTGGAATAACCTGACCCACAAATTAAAAAAAAATGAAAATACACATCGAAAAAAGAGATTATAGTTTGTATTTTATGCGTCTCATCCTTCAATTAAAAAAATGTTTTGGTTCTAAATTATGTAAATATATTAAAATAAATATCTCATTAGATGTAAAAAATAATGCTCTTTTTTATTTGAATCTGGATATAGTAAAATTTCGATAAATAAATATTCAATAAATAAAATAGTTTGGTCTCAATTTATACAAGTATATTAAGATAATAATATTGCTAAATGTATAATAATTTTTTATAATTTTCTTAAATTAATGCTAGTAGTATAAATTAGTAATTAATAAAATAATAAAAATATAACATTAGAAAAATTTTTATTTAATAAAAACATAATTTTTATAAATAACCATTAGTTTAAAAATACATATTTAATAGTCAAACTAATGGCTATGTATAAGATATACATTTTCTAAAAAATATTAAAATTTGAAATCTATTAAAATTACAGTCCACCCACCTTCTAATAACTAATACATTTGTTAGATTAAAAAAATTATTGAATATAATATATAATAATATTATTTTATAAAGATTTTACTATAGCATAGTTCGCTTAAACGATTAAAAAAGACATTAGTTTTATTGTATCAATTACTGATACTTGCAAGGAAACTAACTTTACAAAAAAAAAAAAAAAAGCTTCGTCAAAATTAGGTAGGAGATTTGGAAGTAATTTAATGACTAAAAGTAAGGAAGAGGGTGCAGTGAGTTAGAATGATACCTTATCAAAGGAGAAAAGTGGTTGAAATTGAATTTTAAGGTCTGTTTGCATTTGTTGCAGATTTTGTGGCTCCACTGCAAAAGTCTCCAAATGGACACAGTCGAACACCCTCAAACTTTCTAAAATTGGTGAATCTAAAATATGAATCCCTGGGTAAAAACTCTTTACATTTCCTAATTCCCAGAGTTGCAAAAATTTTAGATTTGGGAACACAAACTTAGGAGTTGCTTCCATTGATTCCTTCTTTGCTACAACATTCTCCATCCCACATCGGTAGAAGTGAAGTCTTTCAAGTTTTGGAAAGCCTTCTTCAGCTATTGAAGCAGGGAATACGTATGTCAAATTTGAACAATTCTCAACATACATTTTACATAGATTGTGAAACGACAGAGTTCCTGAGGGATCCTTATTCCAGATATGTTTCAGATTTGGAAGATTATCTATGTCCAAAGTCCTCAACTGACTGCCGGTAGCTGCCACATTATTTGATTCATTTAAGTTTGCTGCTGCTAGTTCCTGCAGATCAAACACCTCTTCGACTAAATCACAATTCTTTACACGCAGATACTTGAGATTTTGGAGTCTTCCCAGCATTCTACTTGGAAAAACTTTCAGCAGTCCTTTTCCATCTTCCACTGTTAATTCCCTTAGTTTGCAAAATGAGTCTGTCCGAATCCCATTGTCCCATATCATCTTCAGCTTATCCATTTTCAAAATTTGCATCTTCTCTAAGTTAGGACATGCGACCTGCACTAATAAACAGAGGCATTATTATTTTCCCATGCTTTTGAACTAAAAATTTACAAAATACACAACAATAGAATAGAAAGATTAGAGAGCTCAATAGGCTTCCAAACGAGCATATTTTGAAACAACAGACAACAAAATAATTGTTGCAATGTAAATATCATTAAGATATAAGAGAGAACCACCTTTTCATCAAAGAGGGTATAGTTCATTGTTTTTTGATCACCGCAGTCAGCCACATTTACATTTTCAGGGTTGCAGACAAATGTCCTTAGTTCAGGACAATTTTGAATCCACAGCTCTTCTAGGGCAGGACTTCCAATCAACTTACAAGTGCAAAATCGAGCAACTTTTGGAAGATTTTTGAGCTTTAGGAAGTCCAGTTCACTGAGTAGCACCTCAATTTCTTTCCCTAATCCTTCACAGACTATTATTTCTTCCATCATCTTACAGTCACATATCTCAAGCTTCTTGAGATGCACAATGCTTTTGACATTAGAGGACGATAACAAATATTTCAAATTATGACAACCAACAACAATTAAGCTAGTCAAATTTAGAAATTGTAAAGGAACTTGAAAATGTCTGTCATTCCATATATGTGCAATTTTAACTGCAGACAGTTTTAGGTCCTTCAAGTTGGGGAATATAATCTGCAAAAAAAAGAAAAGGTCGGTTAACATTTCCATATTGTTTTGACTACAGAAAAAGCTATCTTTTTTAACTCTTGAAACCGGGCCCCATGATGAGAAAAAAAAAAAAAAGAAGCACATATAGCTAATCAGAATTATAATATACATAACTAACCTTTGGCTCAATGATTCTGTGTGTTGCATTTGGTTCTGCTTTGGCTCCCAGAAATGTGCAAGTAAAAGTGGTTGGACAGTCAGATATAATAATCTCTTTCAAAGATGGGCATTGCACATTACCGCTTCCCGAACAGAAATTTGTTAAACTGGGCAAACTCTCAAGACTAATAGAGTTGAGCAGAGGAAGTATGATCTCTCCCGTTGTTTCCTTCTCAGCTGATTCCTTTGTTATTATTTCTTCCAACAGATCACAACTTCTCACTGCTAACTCTTGAAGTCTCAAAAGACCGAAGCAAATGGTACGAGTAAATATATATTTCAACCTACCACAGCTGTGGACCTTGAGAATCGTCAAGTTTTTAAAGTCGAAGCTCTGTTTAGGAATCTCATTCCAAAGAAGCCTCAATCTTGGGAGATCAACCAAGTGTAACTTACTTAACTTTGACAGATACCCAGAAACTCCGATGGCATTTTGACGTTCCATGAGGCCAAATACTTGTTCAACTGAATCACAATTTCTGACCTCAAGCTCTCCCAGATTATTCAAAAAGGGCAGTAGATTGGATGAAATAGAGAAAGTGGAATTCGCGCAGTCATTTACCACCAACCTACTTAAATTGTAGAAGAAATTGACAGGAAGTGGGCCATGCCATACCTCCTTCAGTTCAGGAAATTCAGAGAGTTTCAAATCTTGCAGGCCACAGAGTCCAATCTACAAAAGCCAAATAAAAATTGCATCTGTTAACTGAATATTCTCTCAACGAAAACAACCATTACATGATTTAGGGAAATTAAATCATATAAATTACCATTTCTGCATTCAATTGTTTTATGGTGTTATTAAGATCGCCAATCCAACGCTGTTTATCTCTTTCTTCGTTTACATACACTCTCTTGAGCTTTGGTGCACTGACTCCCATAGAAAAAACCTTCATTCTAGGGCACTGTGTCACAATTGCCACTTCCAAAGATGGGAATTTGACAAAGTGACATTCAGATGAAGTGAAGCTAGTGAGGCTTCTTAAACAATGAAGCTTCAAACTTACCAATTTGTAGAAAATTATCTCAGTTTGGGATTGTGATTCATCTCCCTTATCTGCCACAATTTCTGTCAGCATGTTGCACTCTCTTATGGTCATATGAGTGAGGTTGACCATACTTTTGACAGTAGAGGACGATACTAAGTTCACCAATCTGTCGTAAGATTTTGATAAGATGCAAAGGACGGCCCCATATTTACTAATCCATCACATCCCCATATTACCAGAGAGGTAAGATTTGGAAGAACTTGGCCAGGTTGGCAATCTTGACTCCATATATGCCTCATATTAGGAAAGTAATCTAGCTTTAAGAGTTGTAGTTGTGCAAGAGTCTCAAGGACAATACCATGTGGAAATAGCACTTTGGAATAGCAATTCCCCAAAATAAGCTCGTCCAACTTTATGAATTTTTGAAGAAAATCAAATCGAAAATTAACTGAATCTTCACCAAATCTCCGTAGTTGTAAAATATTTAGTTTGTGAAAGCTGTCTGCTTCAAATTGACTTTCTTGTATCACTCGGATGTCCTTATAATTAAGCCCTAATTCCTTCAAATTTCGAATAATCTGAAAATCCACAAAAGAAAAATTAGATGAAATTGATGTTCCATCAACAAAATTCAATATAAACTAAGGAAAGGAATTGAATGTCCTTATAAACAGACATAAGATTCAAATAACCGCACTATTGCATAATTCGAAGAATCATTAACACCATTAGAACATTAACGTCATGCAATTAAAAATAAATCTACAGAAAGTAACCATTTTTTTAGAATAAAAAGAGGCTAATTAAATTGTCAATGAATGTTCATAATAGATGTTGGGCCATACGATGCCCACGCCTTTCTTAATGGATAAAAAAGGGAGAAATGGACTTCACTATGGTTACAACTCGTACCTTTCTGAATGAAAAAAGTGGTTGAGCAACTTCATTCTTTTCTGGGCTTTCCAGCTTCAGATTCTCCACTCCCTGCAAGTCTTGAGGTTCCAAACTAAAAATTTTCAATTTCTGACACTCATGCACATTAAAGTGTTCTAGCACCGGACATTCTAAAATGTGAATTTCAGAGTAAAAGTATTTAAGTCTTTGCAATCTCCAAAGAAGTAAAAATTTCAATCGAGGAAACACAAACATAGGAGTTTCTTCTTCTTCTTCTTTAATTAGTGCCTCCTTTGCAACCATTTCCTCCAACCCGCAACTGTCTATGTTAATACGCTCAAGTTCTGGAAGACCATGATGAGCCATTGAAAATGGGAAGAGGCATTCTAAACTTGGACAATCCCAAGCATACACTTGTCGTAGGTTATGAAAAGAGATAATTCCATTAGGATCCCCATGCCAAACATGCTTTAGATTTGGGAGATCATCTATCTTCAAAGTTCTCAATTGGTTGGCCCCTGCAACTTGTATTAATTCTTCTATGACCTTCACTGACGCATGGAGATCAAACACCTCTTCAAGTAAATTACAATTCTTTACAGTCACTTCTTCCACATTCTGCAATCTTCTACTTAAGATCTCCGATGAAAAACATTTCAACAATGCATCCGCTTGTTCTATTCTCACAACTTTTAACTTGCAAAATGAATTTGTTTGGAAATTTTCATGATCATTCCATATCATCTTCAGCTTATGCATTTTAATCAGATGCAATTCCTCCAAATTAGGAAATAAGACCTAATTCACAGATATCGTTGCCTTAGTACTAATAACATAACAGCCTATTGACAAGTGAAAAAAAAAATTCCAGAAAGCTCATTAAATAAAGTAACCTTTCAAGTTCTAAATTTTATTATATTCAAGATATCTCTTGTACAACCCTAGCCTATTAAACTTACATTAAAAAATTAAAAAAATTAAAAAAAAATTTACTGTGATAAAAAAATTCATTTCACTTTATTTGTGTGGTAAAATATGCAGAATGACTTCAAATATTTTATTAGATCTTTTATCCCTAATTGGGGCTAATAAAATTAAGAAAGTAATAGACATAAAAAAATTTTATTAATAAAAAGATGATATGACTTAGGGTGATTAATGGACATAAATATCTAAATAATATTGTATGTACTTTGTCATGTTAAGCAACCGTTCCCAAATAAAAACTCTATTTTAATCTTCCGTAATAAACTTCCATATGTAAAAGTTACAAAGTTAATTTCTTAAGGTAAAACTCATTTTTAAATCTTTAAACTCCTAAATTTTTGCAAATTGAGATTTTAAACTTTAATTATATCACATTAAACTTTCATATCTTTCATATTTTTATTTTTTTACACATTAAAATTTTTTTTTAAATATTTTCTCTTTGACCTTCTTTTAAGAGATCATATCATTAAATGTTAAATTTTTTATAATTTTAATCCAATCAAATAATAATTTTAAAACTTTGTATGTTCTCAATTAAGTAATAGTTTATCAATGATAATTTTATTATTAAAATAAAATTATTATTTTATTGTTAATGAGAAAAATTTAATATAATGAAAAATCCACAATCTTTCTTTGAATTTTCTAAAAATATATTAAAAATATAACAAACATATTAAATTTTAAAAATTAATATTAAAGTATTTTTTATGTTTTACAATGTTTGGCATGCTTTAAGAAATTGACAGAAGAAAAATAAATACTAATTTGAATTAAGTGTATGATACAGTATTATATTTTTATTTGTTTTAAAAAGTGAAAATCTTGAATTTGAAACCTTATTCAGTTCCTTCTAATCCGAGGGTATTAAATAGGAATCCCCCCTTTGATCTCCATCAATGGGAGTTCATAAAAAAAAGCATGGTTACCCAAAATATGTTTAAAAAATTATCAACTAACACTATAGTGCTAACTATATTTACTAATGCAAAGTACCAACTAGTATAAAAATAATTAAATAAACATTTTTTTTTAGTTTTGGATCTCATATCACTAACTTAGAATGTATGTATAGCATATATATCATTTCGCGTCTAATAAAATTGTCATAATTTTATTAGATGACATGTGATTTTACTGTGCTATGTGTGTTTTTTAGATTATTAAATTCTAAAAAAAAATAAATAAACAATTAAGTTTTCCATTGACTGAATTTTGAAAACATTCCAAATATCAAAAGCCATGAAAACGTTTTAATTTAAATTGAAGATAATGAAGTTATTTATACTGAAACAATAAATACAGACAGGCCTGGGTGGTAAGCCTCCTGCCTAAGGAGTCACTGGTGGTGGCTCGAACCCCACCAGCCCCCCTCCCTCAACTCAAAATAAATAAATAAATAAAGGATATATTTATAAATGGATGGATCATAAAAATTTTCATCCAAAATTATTTTGCCTGAAAGGAAGTGAAGAAAAATATATACTAAAAAATTAAGGAAAATTTTTGTCTATATTTAGTCTATTGCATCTAATGGTTTGATGTGCAATATAAAAATAAGTGTCATTTTTTCATTGGCCAAGTATAAAGTACTCATTATGTGTATCATATCCAACGGTTTAGTGCAATAGACTGAGTGTAAGAGTCTCTCAAAATTAAGAGGATAAAAAAAAGGAAAAAAAGCAGGTGAATGACCTTTTCATCAAAAAGACTTGAGCTGTCTTGTCCGTTGTCAACTGGCACGTTACTGGAGATAAATGCATGTAGACGAGGGCAATTCTCTAGCTGCAACTCTTTTAGTGATGGGCATTCGATTAAGTTAGCAGTGCAAAATCTTACGAACATTGGAAGAGTTCTGAGTTTTAAAAACTCCAATTTTGGAAAAAATACATCCATCGTCATCGTGCTTTCATTTGCCTTTGCAACTATTATTTCTTCAATAAAATTGCAATCCCTTATCTCAAGCTTTTTGAGCTGTGCCAGATGTTTAACCATTGAAAATGTGAATAAATACCTTAAATTCCCACAACCTTCCACCATCAAGTTGGTTAGGTTTTGAAAGCACAAAGATTCTTCTGCAATACAATTGCTCCATATCTTCTCCACGTTAACTGAGCACAATTTCAGATCCACCAAACTGAAAAATTGAATCTGCAATAATATAAACAAATAAATCTTAATGAATGAGGCTTCATTCATTTATATGCATAATTATATGAAGATGGTAACAAACAAAAATTGATATCAATTTTTTTAATAAATATTCAAGTAATTCTCTTAAAAAATTTTACACAGAAATGATGTATCTAACTCAATGGTACAACTATATAAAAATAGATGTAAATTTTGGCACTTCTCAATTGAGATTAATGGACAATTAATTACCAACTAGTCGTTAGCTATGAAATTACAAGACATTAGACAAGATGCAAAAAGGAACTATGAACACCTACCTTGTTGCCAAAAAGCAGCAAGTCAGTTTCAGATTCTATTCCTCCACAGCCTGCATTAGCCTTTGCTAGCCTTTGCGAGCTTTGAGATATGGCAGGCACCTTCAGCTGCGAACAAAAGCCAGTAAACCGAGGTAGATACTCCAGTGTCAACACCCGTAATTGTGTCGGCTTAATTGCTTCGTCTTCGTTACCTTCGGATTCCGAAACAATCTCTTCCAGATTTGCACAAGTATTTACATGGATTTCTTCAAGTTGTGCGAGATCTCTAAACATTGACGAAGAGAAAATATTCTTCAATACATTACAATTTGTCACCTTTAACTGTTTTAATTTACTAAAAGATCCAGCAATAAGTTGTCCATAGCATATCTTCTTCAAGTTACTCAAATTTTCCACAATTAACGACTCCAACCTTGGGAAAGCAATCAAATTGCCAGTCCTCCACCGGTCTACAATATACTGAACATAATGACTATTTCGGACCTGGAGATGTTTCAAACGAGGAAAACCTTCCCCATCTAATTCGAAGAGCACTGCTTTCACACTCTCTAAGTCATCCAAATGTAGATCTTCACTTCTCATTAACAGCACCTTAACCTTCTCCAATTCAATGTTTGACTTGAGCAAAAGTTTCAAGGTTTTTGAGGTTTTATATCTACCAGACCAGTCCCAGTCTTCTCCAATAAATACTCTGTATCTTTCCAGCTTTTCAGAGAACAAATCTTTGGGCAGCATTTCTGCTTTTGTGATATGCAAGTCGAGAGTGACTAGGTTCGATAGACGCTTCAATTCAACTAGACTAGCATTCCTTCTTTCATCACCTTGTTCTTCACCCTCCCATTGCGTAAAGCTTTTTTCCATATATAACTCCTCTAACTTTGTTAAGCGTGATAAAACACCTGGAGGAATCACTTCAAGCCTTTCACATCTGCTCAAATCCAGAATTTGCAAACGAGTCAACTTTCCTATTTCCCTAGGCAGCTCGACAATATCGGAGCCATCGATGCTGAGAACTTGCAATTTTTTTAGCTAACCTATTGCAGCTATATCTCCAAAAACACAACGTTTCAGGCATAGTGTATGGAGATTCTCAAGCAACTGAAGTGACAAAGGAATTGGCGACAGATGCACATCTGATAAATCCAGAAGTTCTAATTTTTTCATTCTACTGAAAAGATCATCTGGTATTTTGAGCGACGAATCATTATTATACAGTATGAATGAGCGAAGGTTTGGGCATTCAAGAACATCTGGAAGCTCAGGAACTTTTTTGTAATCCTGTAAAGAGATTGCAGTGCACTGTTCAAGCACCTCCTTTGCCAGCCAATCTTCCAACACATTGCCACGTGCTATTCTGAAACTGCGATGATCCCTGCATCCAACAAAGGCTGCAAAATTGTAAACGACATCATGCATTTTGACATTGTGGTCCACGTCGTCCTGATCTTCAAGCAACAAACAAGAACTTTTTAGGTCATTCACCACTTTGAGGAGTCTATTTCTTGCTGCTGTGGCTGTGGTGCGTTGGTTAAATAAGCCCAGCCCTATACTATACTTCAATAGATCAAGGATGAGTATGGAATGAGGTTCGAGCTGTCCACAGAGTAAGAACAAAGACTTCGCTTCAGTACCCAAAGAGTTGTAGCTCAATTCCAGGGCCTTAACAACTTGAGCTTCAAGTCCCTCGTCATCAAACCTTTTCAGCTCTTCCAGCGCATCCTTCCATTCACATAACTCCTTACTTTTCAGTGCAGACGCCACCGCCACAATTAGAACTGGCAGACCTGCACATCGCCTGGCTACTTCAATGGCTATAGGCTGTAGACTGGGATCTGTCAAATCGCCAGCTTTCTTCTCAAATAGCTGCCACGCCTCTTCATGCTGTAAAACATCAAGTCTAAAACTAAAACGTCCCTCAACATCCATCTTTGACAACACATTTAGATCTCTGGACGTCATCAACACTTTGCATCCTTGATGATCATTAGGAATTCCTATTTCCTCCAATTTGATTTTTTCCCAGATATCGTCAAGAATAACAAGAACTTTCTCCTCCTGTTTCAGCCGTGCGCATAATCGAGTTCCCCTTACCTCAGTGGACTCAACATCAAATGTAAAACCCAACCAATCAGCAATTTCTTGCTGAATTTTGTTGAGGTCAGGATTTTGGGTTACATTTGCTGTGGCTACTACTTTGTAAGTCCCGTCTTCCTTGACTTGTGCAGTGACCTGTTTCACCAGCGTAGTCTTACCCACCCCTCCAAGCCCGTACACTCCAATCAACTTGACATCGGGATCCTTCATCGCTTCCATAATATTATTCAAAACTTGCTCTCTCGATTCAAAGGCTTCATAAACTTTGGAAAGTTCTAACTTCTGGACAGGAATAGGGTAGGAAATTCTGTCAAAGTTCTTTTCTCCTCGGACTTCATCAACAGCCGGTAATGCCTCCTTCTTTGCTTTTCTACTGAGCAGGTAACGAGTCTTCCAACTAGGATTGCATCCGATGAAGCACTCCTTGCTGGCTCTGTCACTATCTTCTTCGAGAATGGTATTTGCTGCTTCAAGAGCCCCATTGGCACTTGTCAGCCAAATCTGAACAATTTCCTCAATTTCTTCACCTCTGTCTCTAGCCTCCTCCACTTGGTGCAGGACGCTCTCTTTTTCAGCTTTCAGCCTCTCAACTTTGGCTTTGAGGCCTTGGAGGTTGCTGCTGTAGTTCCAAACATAACCAATTTGGCGCCATATGGAATCAACCAGTTGGTTCGTCACATTACCTACAACAGTGTCTGCTACTGTGGCTTCCATTCTTTCACTCTTTCTCTTAAAAACACAACAAATGGAGTAGTAACAGATAAGCAAATAATAACCCAGAGGTTAATAAAAGCAAACTAGGCAAAGAAAAGGGTAGGAAGAAACAAGCAGATAAATAACAAGACAATCAAAAATTGTGCTCACCTGACAAAGAATCAGTTCTCAGAATTTGCTCAAAACAAAATAGTGATGGTTTATTGTTGCTAGAGACTGAATGAAATGGGTAAATAGTTTCTTTCTTTCTTTCTTTCTTTGTTTGATCAAAATGAGAGAAAAAGCAGATTGAGATCGTGTAAAGAATAGCTTTACTACCAAAGCAACAGCTTTGGAGAAAAAGAAAAAAAAAAGAAATACAGCAATTGGTTGTTGATTTAACCCAATCTCACTGTTAATTAAACTCATCCGCATTCCTAAAATTACTCCAAAACCTTTTATTATATTAGAATTGTGTTTTTATCAAACATGTGCTAGTCATTGAAAGAGTAAATTATAAATTTAATAAATATTAGCAATTCTTACTAGACTAATTTATATGTTTGGTATATTTACCTTTCGATAATTTTATAAGTTATTAGTTACCACCTTCCCTAGTTATGATATAGAAAATGAAAATTTAACTTCTAATAAAAAATTTAAAATTTATGGAAAATGAAAAAGATATATTTTTAAAGGAAGCAAGTGGATAACAGCTTGTTGCAATGAAATATATAAAGAAAGACTGGTCTACAATTTTTTTTTTCTTCTTGATGCTTTCAATAATCAGTTTATGGCAGGGCCCATGCACCACAATTTGGCATATAAAAATGGGGAAAGAGGTGCAGAATATGTTCTGGGTCTGGGATAAAAATTAGGCTTTGAGACAGGCTCATATATAATTAATTATTATTATTGATGTTTTCCATGATCCATACAAGACAAAAACCTTTCAGCCAAAGGAGCTATAGAAAACAACAGGCCGGCCACCAGCTTCTTTCGTCACAAGATGTTTACTTAAAATATATGCAAAGAAAGACTTCATGATGTTTAAAAAAAGAAAAAGAAAAACTTCATGATCAATTGGACAATATATATGTAATATATATAGACAAAATGATGGACACTAACATCATACATTTAAATCATTAATAATTAAATACATCAACAGGAACAAAGGGCCAAAAGTTTTGTATTACTGTAGTAGTTAATTGGTTTTCTTTTTTTATTTTATTTTTGTTCTGTTAATATAATATATATGGGACAAATTTTTTGGAAAAAAAAAAAGAAGTATAAAAAATTGAAAGAAACCAGATAAACCGGCCATAGTCAACAAAGCTAGTTCTCCCAAGCACATTAAGGGCTCGTTTATTTCTTAAAAAATAAAATATATTATAATATATTATTAAAATTAATGAAATATAATATTTTTTAAAAAATAAAATAAAATATATAAATTTAAAATGATTATTATTGAATATATTTTCATATATAAATAAGATCGATTCCGTTGTAAATCGAACATTTTGATAAATTTTTATTTTATTTTTAATTTTTTTCAATTCTGATTTTTATTCTAAAGTGTGAGGAAATAATTTTTTAACAAAAATTTATATTCAATCTGAGTTTTTTTTTTTAATTTTAAAGAAATCATCCATTTTATTCATTTCTAAATATAAAGACAAATTTACCTTCAATATATATATAAAGACAAAGGTAAAAAGCATGTGACCAAGTTGCTGTTAAATCAAAGAAACTTTTTTTTTTTTTTTAACAATAAACAAGGATTTCCATTAAAAGAAACAGAACCTTAACAGGTCATGCATCAAAGAAACTTAATTCAATACAAAACTCACAGAATCGTTAAGGATTGGCTGCACATTTCAATGATGCTCATTCAACACTTTATTTTTTTTGGCCAATTCATTCAACACTTAATGCACGCCTGTGTCTAAACGTCTAATTTATATGATTACAGCCTTTGAGATATCCAGAGACATATATGAATTTATCGGTGGAGATATATGAATTTACACATATATCTACAGGTATGCACAATTTAAAAAATGTAAATATATATTTAAATATATAATTTATCAAAGGTTATATTTAACATGTTTAAACTATTTACTAAATTATTTTAGAAAATAGAGGTACAAGCAAAAAAAATTATAATGTGCAAATAATAATAGAAAATTTCTCAAATAAATTTAAAATATAAACGTTTTAGAATTTATTAGATGGTTCTATTTTACTGGAAAAGTATATCATTTTAGGAGTAATAGTGTCACTGTTTAATATGAATTAGCGACAAACACTTTAGATGAAAAATATGAAAATCTTCGGAAACAGGTTATGCAAACGGAAAGCATATTAAACAGGTTAGAAATTAAACAGATGAGACGTATTGTGGAATAAAATGGCAAACAGACGCAAGAGAAGAAGCAGCTGCACAGCAAACATACCTTTTATCAAATTAAGAATATAGAGCCAGACGATCAGTTCGAAATGGAAAATGTATATATGCAGCAGCAAGGAAGCAAGCTACGAACTAATGGCTGATTCAAATATGAAAAGAGCTGAGATCGAGAAAGAAAAGAGAACAGATAGAAGAAGATGAAGGGACAGTTTACTCTGAGCTTAAAATAAAATGTACATTTCAGAATGGTTTTTTTTTTTTAAACATAGAAAATAAATATATTATGAGCTCTCCCCAGCTAGAACGTCAGAAAAAAGTACTAGTTATGAATCTAAATTAAAATAATTAAATAAAATAATTAAAATAAAATAATAATTAAATAAATTTAAAATAAAATATATCATATTAATTTTATTTTATTTCAATTTTTATTACCATAAATTTTTAGTTATAATAAATTTAAAATAAAAATACGTAAATATAAATGGAGATATTTGTTAAATTTTTTATTTAATAACTTTTAAACTCATAATTATATATATATATATATATATATATATATATATATATATAGATTGTCAAAAACGCAATGATACCGTGACAGCTAGTTTGTTCACACTTAATAGTCACAGCCACTTCATCAGTTCATCAGGGAACCTTCCACCACTTGTGATTTTATTGGTCAGTTTTATCTGTGTAATCATCCATAGTTAAATTATGAGCAAATTCTTTTAAAAAAAATTATGAAAAAATTATATTTATTTTTCTAAAATTTGACCTAATTTATATTTTCTTTTTTCTTATTTAAAAATTGAATGTTTATATTTTTTAATTTTAATTTCGTTAATATTCAAGTCTTTCGGTTAACTTTTACATTAAATTTTTTATATTAAAGTACATTTAACTCCTTCTATTTATAAAATAAAGCAGTTTAATACCTAAATTTTAATAAAATAATATAATTAAGTCCTTCAATTTTTTAAATATTTATTTAAAATTTAAAATTTTGATACTAACTAAATTTTAAACGTGTATATATATCTTCATCAATAATTTTTTTGAATTAAAACACATACTAACTCAAAAGTCAAGTTATAATCTTAATAAATCTATAAATATTTATAAATTTATTTTATATTTATTCTTGTACTTAATTTTATTAATTTTTGTCCCATTTAAAATTAAAATTATCTAAAACTAAAGTAATAAAAAATTGAATTACTTTAAAAGAAGGTAAATTAATAAAATTAAATATAAAAATAAATATAAAATAAAATTGATAAAAACTAATGAATTTATTAAAATTATAATTTGATTTTTTAATTTTAAAATGTTGATAAGGACATGTGTAAATTTTGAAATTTTAGTAAAAGTTGTGATTTTAAATTTGAAATAATTAAAAAATAAAAAAGAACAATAGTTTTTTATTTTATTGAAATAAAAATGATTAAAGTGTTAGTTTATATAAAATATAGGAGGTAAAATATTTAGTTTTTATAAAGTAGAGAGAGTAAAATGTTTTATTCATTAAGATACTAATGAAAAATTTAACGGAATAGTTAAAGTGTTGACGAAATTAAAATTAATGGAAGTAAAAATTTAATTTTCAAATAAGGGGAGGAGAATGTGAATTAGGTCAAATTTTAAGAAGGTAAATGTAATTTTCTCTTAAATTATTATGGATTAATTTGACAACATGACCACTAAAATAACCGCAAGTGCACAGGGTCGACAAGTAATATAGAAGTAAGTAGAATATTGTCTCTACAATGATTGAGGACTAAGCACCTGTTAGCTTTAGTTTAATATGTTTAGAGCTTGCAAATGAAATTTTAATAACATAACAAACGCACTAAATAATTAACAAATAATAAAATACAAATTAAACTATAGCTAGCTAATTAACAAGGACATGAATTAATAGGAGAACATGTTGTTGGGGAAATTGTACACCACATTATCATTAAGCCAAAATAATATATATTAGTTCAAGTTCTTATGCACACCTCAGGTTTATACAAAATCCATTGAGCGCCCTCTCTTGAGTGATACTACTCAACTCAACATGCATATAAATCAATTGACACTTAAAGTCATAGTTTGATGCTCAACATCACTATGAACATGAGCCAAAATCAAACATACATGACATTAAGCAAAACTCATATGAGAATTAGATCATGTTAAGCTTTCTCAAGACATTTAACCAATCTGACTTATGTTTGTGGTTTATTGAATCCACCATCTCTCAATGCATAGATTCAAACATGGATTGCATTTGACCACAATGCAATACTCAATATGCTCAAAAAACACAATATACAATTAATAAACAAGAACTAATATATTAGATGAACTTAAATCAAATGGGTTTCCAAAGTCCCAACAACATAAAAGAACTTAGCCAAACATGACTCTCAAATTCATCATTCAATAATTAAAATACAACCAAGAGATTAACAAAATAATATTCAATAAAGAGAAGGGAAGAGAAATTGTTATCAAGAAGCTTTGAGTCTTCAATAGAGGCTCTTCTTCTAGCTTCTTCTCCCCTTCTCTCTCTTGATTGATCTTTTTAAATGTATTCCCCTCCTTTAAATTAGGTTTTCGGTCCTCCTTTTATATAGTCTTCTTAAATGACCTTTGAATCTCTAATGTTATCGTTCACGAGTTACTGTTCACGCATTACTGTAGCAGCATTACTATTCACAAATTACTATAGCAGTGTTACTATTCACACATTACTATAGCGAGTGCGCACTGTAGCAGTAGCCTCGGTACTATAGCGATCACTATAGTAACTTCAGCTGTGAAAAATACGCGATCACGACGGAAGTCCAACTCTGCAAATATACTCTATTTTTGCTCCTTTTCACCATCAAACACCTTCAGAACCTCTTTTCCTAACAAAAACAAGACAAAATATAAAAGTATCTATGTTTATAGCTAAATTAACCTAAATAAAACCTAAGATAATTAAATGTATGCTCAAATGGATCCTAAACTGTATGTAATTTAGTATCAACAAATACCCCCACACTTGAATCTTTGTTTGTCCTCAAGAAAACTTAAGAACAACAACCATCAATGCAATGAATAAAGTATATGCCTAACTTTCATCGAGCTCACACCACAATCTTCTTTTAATAATTAGCTTAAAGTTCTCAAAAACAAGATTAACAAATCAAGTTAAGAATATAAATTACCAAGTGAAGAGCATGTTGTCTATTAAAAATCACACAATCATGAATTAACATCTTGAGAAAAGTATAAATGAATGAAAAAGACTTCAAACTAAGGTGCCTCTAAATTTGGCATGTGGAAATCAACTCTCTCTCTTTTTTTTCTTTTTTGTTAATGTGCTTTGCTTCCCTCTCTTAGTAGTTCCCCGTCTTTCCTGAACTACTCAACGTTGTTGAGTGTAATTTTACATATGTTCTTGAGATGAATTTTAATAAATTTTGAATAATAAGTTAATAATAATTTGGAAGGATTTATGTTTAATTATGCATTTGTTTAATCTTCATTCTTGTTTCTATTGGTTTTGGTTTATTAAGGAGTTTTTAATTGATATTCATAAATATTTCCCTTTTTGGTAGGTAAGTCTATAAAGGAATTCCAAAATAATCAAGGACTAGTGCAACGTGGGTTCTGTCACACCATGATGTAAGTCGTGTCAACGACATGGGATGGCTCACGCCATAAGGGAAGCCATGTCCTCTTCTGTGCAAATTGAAGAATCTCGAGAAGGTCAGTAGAGGATATTTCACACCATAATGGAAGCCATGCTGTAAAAACAATGACGTGTCACCACTTGTGTCATCCCATGCCTGAAACCATGACGAGTAGAGAAAATTTCCTTTTAAGTAGAAGTTGAAGAATTTAGGTGCAACTGGGTTTCCCATGAGACTTAGCTTATAAAGGGAATACATGGGAGTTTTGAAGGGGGAGTCTCATCTAATTTTTCATTCCATTCACTTATATTTATACTTTGAAGACACAAACAAACACTCAATAAAGATTGAAGAAGGAGTTGTTCAAGATTCAAAAGCAACAATCAATATTGCTTCTTCTTCATCTTTTACTCTTTTTATCATGTTTGTGTTTGTTGTCACAATTATGAGTGGCTAAACTCTCCTTAGAGTTTGGATTTGTGTAGCTAGTTTATTACTTGTCTGGATCATTGTTTCCTTTCAATGAATTAATTTTCAGTCAATTTTATGAGTTATGCTTTATGTCTTATATTCAATTAAGGGCCCAATTATTTACTTGTTTTTGGGTAAATTAAAGATAACGAAAGTTGCATGATTTATCATCTCATAGACTTGTAAAACTTACGAACCTCGATCATAAAAGTAGACGAATCCTTCGGGGAGTAATAAATCACAAAGAAGCTTAATGAACCCTAGTTAATTGACGTGACCATGAAAATAGGCTGTAATTAGCTTTGGTATTATTAGATGAACTCGAAAAGACTCTAGGTAATTTGAGTGATTTACCCTTGACTGAATTAATGAATTGAATTGTGAAAAGATCCTATAATTCAAGTAATAGCTAGTGAAGCAAATCTAGACTCTAGCTTTTTAATTATTGAGTTTTAAAAAAGAATTATTTCAGATTTTAGTTTTCTTTTCTTGTTAACTGATTTAATATTTCATTTCAATTATTCGACTTGTTAGATTATGGAAATACAATTAAGGCTAGTACTTAGTATTAATCTCCTCGTAGGAATGATACTCATACTTGAATCTATACTACTTGCAGTGAACTGTGCACTTGTGGAATTTGCCTAACAAGATTTTGGCACAGTTGCCGAGGAGATTGACAATACCAATATTAGCACACTCTTTATTTCCACTAGACTAACATTTTTATTTTTGTTTTATTTAATTTTCTTTACTTTTTCTTTTTAGGTACTTGATTTTTATTTATGCAAACAAGATCAAAAAGTCATGAGTTAGAGAGAGTAAATCTAGAAATCGAAAAATCTTGTAAAAAGAACTAGAAGGAGAAAAGAGAAAGAGTTAGAAGAATGGCTGACCCAACAACACAAGGAGCTTAAGCTAGAGCTTTAAAAGAATATGGGGTACCCAGTCTCATGGGAAACCAAAATTATATTGTAAAGCTGACCATCGAAGCTAATACCTTCTAAATCAAGCCTACATATATACAAATGGTTTTACAATATCAATTTGGAGGACTACCGATAAGTGCTAAAAATGTCATATTTTAAGCACTAAGTAATTGCATTTCATTATTAAAATTATAATTTTTTATTATTTAAAAGCATATTTATATATAAATTGCATTATAACTTAAAATAATATTAAATTTATCATTTTAAGCATTATTAATTACTTTTTATACTTTTTACATTGCTTTTGCATTGATTTTATAGGTTCTTTCATTTGGGAATCTATGTGGAAACAAAAGCAATGAGAGCTTAGAGCTAGGAGCAAATTTGGCCATAAAAGAGGGCAAGAAAATAAAGATTTTTGAAGAAGAGGAGTGACATAGCCGTGCCATATTTTAGACAAAGCTGTGCCTGATTCGAGAAATCAAGAGCTATTGAAAACTATTCTGACAAAGTCATGTCAGAGAGCTGCATTCTGGGAGTTTATTACATGACACAACTGTGTCACTTGGCTAACACAACTGTATCAGTCTGGAATGCTGAATTTGGAAAGTTGTTTTTAGGGTTTTTTTTTGTGAACTCTATAAAAAGAGAATTTTATTTTACAATCAGAGACAAATTTGGAGAGGCTGCTATCATATAGAACAACAATCTTTTACATAGGAATTATTTTAGTTTTAATTTTAATTTTCAACTTAAGCTATTGGATTGAAGAACAAAGGTTGATGATTTAAGGCAATATTGAGCAAGTTGGATAAAAAGAGGTTTTCTTCTTGTATTCTCTTACTCTTTTTTATTTATTTCTGAATATGTTATCATTTTTCATCTCTTATTGGTTTTCTCTAATTTCTATGAGTAACTAAGTATATTAGTTAGGGTTTTAATGAATCCAGCTCAACATGAACTCAATCAAATAAATTCTAAATAAAAGGTTATACATTTCATGAGAGTTAGTGGACTTAATGCTTTTTATAGGCTTAGCTACCCTTTGAATTAAATTAGACACTGGAGTTAGATCGAGAGATTAATTCTAGTGAGAAAGGCAATAATAATCTATTAATTTAAATTGACTTGGTCGAGAGACATTTCAATATTAATATTCCATA
>CATIWM010149143.1:0-10215 GCA_949671775.1 Mallotus repandus
CATTTAATATCCTTGTTATCAATTTTATTCAAATCAATAACATAGACATTGTCAACTCTTTCACCACTAAAAATTACCTTGTCTTCATCAAGACTACTAACAAAGCAATTCTTAGGATAGAAAGTGACTTTGTTTCCCATACCACATAATTGACTTATACTTAATAAATTGTGTTTAAGACCATGAACAAGCAGTACATGATGTATAGAAAAGGATTGAGAGTTACCGATTTCTCCAATGCCAATAATCTTTCCTTTTGCATTATCCCTGAAGGTAACATGTCCTCCATCCTTAGTATCAAGCTTGTTGAATTACTCTTTTTCTCTGGCCATATGTCTTGAACATCCACTATCAAGATACCATTTATTTTTTATTCTTGTGGATTTCAAGCATACCTACATAATACAATTTATACATTCTTTTGAACCCAAACCTTTCTTGGACTAGGCTGGTTAGTCTCAAGATAATCTAAAGGAAGCAAGTTTAAGTGCAATCTTCTATAGAAGCACACATTGCTAGAGTGACCTTTGGTCATGCAATCAAAACACTCTACATTGGCGAATTTATTTTTCCTAGGATTATATGATTTCCTAGTGTGTGAAACACGCCTTACGTGTTGTGGTGGTTAATGCTTCCTGTAACTCTTTTGAGTCAGAGTGTGAGACCTACATTAATAGACAATGTGTATTTTGATAGGTTTATGCACCATGTTTATGTGCATTGTGTTGTGTAACATGCCTAGGAGTGTTGTGTCTAGTATACATGTAAGCATGTTTGGGTTGAGGTGCTCTTGTTTGAGCCTTGCCTCTTTGTGTCAATGGAGGTTGAATCTTATGAGACCTTCCCTTATTATTTGACACATGCGACCTTTTAGCTTTGAAAGCTTGAGTCTCATTTTTGGATTTAGATGCAATAGAATCATGTGATGCTTTAACAAAATTAATGTGTGATAATGATGAGGGAGTCATTCCATTTTTGTATCAAATTCCATGAGTTTCCCCGTGAAATTTTTGAGAGTCAATAAGACTATCTAAAGTCTCTTTTCCCTTATGGAATTTAGAAATGGAATTCTTTAACTCTAAGACTTCTTTAGAAAGTTTATGACTTTCATCATTTGCTTTCTTGAGTTAGTCTTCCAAAGAACTTGAAAATTCCAAACCACTAGCAAGTTTTTCATTTGACTTAGCAAGTTTAGAAAAATAATTTTTAAGTCTTCAAATTCCTTGGATAAACTAGTAAACTTATACTTATAAAACGTTTTCCTAGAGAGTAAACTAGTATATTTATACATAAGTTTGCTCGCAATAGAGCTCATATCACCATCATCATCATATTCACAATAATCATCACAAGATGAATTAGAAATAGATGGTACCTCATTTTTGTTTTCAAGAGCCATAAAGCAAAGATTGGCCACTTCTTGTTGTTCCTCTTCCCTTTCGAATTCGAAGGAGTCATCCCAAGTAGCTTTGAAGGCCTTCTTAGTATCCTTTGCTCCTTTGTTCTTGAATTTGAGTTTGGGACACTCACTTCAAATATGACCCAGTTTCTTACATTCATAGAAAGTAACTTCTTTAGTTTTCTTCTTACCATCTCCTTCATACTTCCTATTGAAGTCTCTTGTTTTTGATGAATTTTTCTTTCTCAAGAACTTTTTGAAACTTGTAGTGAGCATGGAAACTTCATCATCTTCATCACTAGAACCTTCAATAATGTATTCTTCACTTTCTTCTTATGAAGCCTTTAATTCTATACTCTTTTTCTTTTCTTCCTTTTCTTCTTTGCTCTTCACCTCTTTGCTTTATGGTAAGCTCATATGTAAGAAGCTTTCCAATAAGCACATCGATTAAAAGAGTAGCAAGATCTTGAGCTTCCTCAATTGAAGTAACTCGAGATTCCCAATCCTTCTTTGGTAGGATTTTTACAATATTGTTGTTTACTTCTTCCTTAATGAAATGTTTACCAAGTTTCTTGAGGGTGGTGACAAGAGCATTAAGGCAATTTGTCATTTCGGTGATTGATTCTTAAGGCTTCATCTTGAAGGGTTCATACTCATATTTATGGAGTTGAACCTTTTTGCTTCTAACTTGAACATTTCCTTCGTAATGATTTTCTAAGGTTTCCCACATTTCCTTGGCCAAAGTGCAATGTTGAAGCTTGCCTCCTTCTTTTCTTAATATAGAAGAGACTAGAGTGATCATAGCTTTTTTATTTTTATGATTCCCTTCTTGTTGAATGGCATTCCAATTATCTCTTGGAACATCAATAATCACACCATCAATTGTAGCTTTGGACGGTTCCCAACCTTTTCAGATGATGTCCCAAAGTTTGATGGAGTCACAATCAAGGTAAAACTCCATTTTGAACTTCCAATGAGCGTAGTCACTTCCATCAAAGAAAGGTTTAAGAGAAGAGATGTTTTTAATTCCCATGATCTTGGATTCTGGCAATGAAGGACCTAGAATTCAAGCTCTAATACCAAATAAAAGAGCCCTATAGGGGGATGAATAGGGCTACTGAATAAAAATCAAAACTTAAAAACAAATAAATAAGAATTGAAAGAATGTTGAGAAGAAATAATGAAGAACACAATGATTTAAGGAGTTTGGATTCAGCAACAATCCTACATCTCCAACTAACTTATCCCCAAATTATGATTTTCAATCACCTATTCACAAGATTGAGTATACACAAGAGTTTAAGGCTCAATCTTACAACCTTACAAACAAGCGTTTTAAGGCTCACTCTAAAACCAATTCCTATGTGTTTTATTGGCTAAACACTTAAACCAGTTTCTTTAGAATAGAACCACACTTCTCATTTTCTAAATCTCAAAAAATAGAATGATAAGAATTTTTATTCTAACACTCACCAAACTTTCACAAGAGTTTATCAAATACAAGAAAGAATTAAAGAGAATTTTGAGCTTAATTGAATGCTTTGAAGTATATAATGAATAAACAAGTTTTTTAACCTCTAAATGATCTTCAAAGGTTGTATTTATAGTTGAGTAATTCAATTATAGTTGTTAGAAACAATAATTTTGTTTCCAATAAATTTAAACTTCATTTGAATAAAACTTGGACTTTTGAGCTATAAAAACTCTGCTCCCGGTCAGGATTTCATCAGTCTCGATCGTGATATTCAAAAATAAATCCATTATAGCCGTTGAATTTGAGTCCTGCACTGGTCATAATTGTGACTGCAATAATCTCGGTCGCAACCACACTGATCCCGATCATGACTTTGGCTCGGGATTTGTACTGAAAGTTTTCTTCAATTTGGTGCAATTTGGTCTCGGTCGGGACTTGCATGGTCCTGGTCAGGATCATGACTTTAACCCTTTAACAAGATCGAATCAAACTAATATTTCTTCATAAAAGCTATAGATATTTTTCTTAACTTTCCATATCATTTTTAATCACCTTAATTGGACTTCTGTAGCTCAAGATATTGTTGAAATACTAAGAGTTGTGCAACTTAAAATAAAAGCTTCATATGCTGATTTTAACTGAAGATTTATAAACCCCAATAACCTCAAATTTTGAAAATTAAGCTTAATTCAGAAATCTTGTGATGTCTACTTCAAAAGTCAAGAAGATCACTTTCTCATTATAAAGCTCTAAAGATGTCAAAAACCTTCCTAAATCTCAAAGGTCAAATTCTTTGATAATTCTTCACTTTGACTTTCCAATTGAGTCCTAACTTATACACACTTAAACAAACAAAGTTAAATGCTCAAAATTAAGTTTTTTAAGATCAAAATCAAGACTGATCATTGCTAAGGTCAAAAACTCTCACTCTCTCACACATAAGACATCCACACATGAGGAGAGGAAGAAGAATAAAAAGGAGAAAGAGGAGAAAAAGAAGTTGAAGAAGAAAGACCCATTTGAAGATTCAAGCTCCTTTCGATAATAATTCTCTATCTCTTTCTACGTCTAATATCTTATATGTAATTTGAATATTGGATGATGAATTTGATAGTCATGTGTGGCTAAGTTCTTAAATGTTGTTGGGATTTTAAGACTCATTTGATTTAATGTTCATTTGATAGTTGTTTCCTCTTCTAATGCATATTGTGTTTGTTGATTTTGTTGAATGTTATAATATGACTAGATATAACTCTAGTTTAGATCTATGCAATGAGAGCTGGTAGATCTAATAGACCTAAAAACACATGTTAGATGGATTAAATGTCTTAAGAAAGTTTAATCATTTGTAATTCTCTAATGGGTTTTGCTTAATGCCTCGCATGCTTGATATTGATTTATATTCATGGTGATGAAGAGAATTAAGCTGTTTTTATGAATCTTAATTGATTAATGCTTATGGATTTGAGTAGCTACTCGAGAGAGAGTACTCAATGTTTGTTGAAAAATATGAGATGTGCATTGAGAAGTTGATTAACTCATCTATCAAGTTAACTTAATGAAAATATGGTGCTTAATCTCCCAACAACATGTCCCTTCTATTAATTAATTTCTTTAATTAATTTGATTATTAATTGCTTTATTTATATTTCTTATTTATTTGAAAATTAGTTTGTTTTTTGTTTTTGCTCAAAATATATTTCGATAGCTCTAAACATTATCAATTAAGATTAATAGGTGTTTAGTTCCCAATCCTTATGAGAAATGATACTCTACTTACTATTGTATTACTTGATGACCTGTGCACTTGCGGTAAGCGTACATTAATTTTACGGGCAAGAAAGATGATACAAAGTACTACTACTTGTTAGAGATATAGATGAGAAATTACCTCAATACGCAATTTCTTTTCTCTAAGATTTGCTAGTGTTCTTGATCTTGTCCAATCTTTTTTGCCCATGATACCCTTCTACTTAATCATTCTCACAAACCATGAACACTTTTTTATTCTGAATATAATGAATCCAATCGCAACACCAAATAATACTTCACATATATACCCAACAAAAACAGCTTTCCAACCAAATCCATTTCCATCAAATTTTGAAGCATCTTCTTTTAATGGAGTTCTTTGTTCACTTTGACTATTTCTACATTCATTTTTTAAAGGAAATCCACAAAATCCTTCATTTCCTTCATATGAGCTGTTACCAAATGTGTTAAACTATTTGTTCTGAAGTATGGGTCCTTCAAGTTGGTTATATGAGACACAAATTTTTGGCAATTCAATCACAAATCCTTTCAATGTCAGGGTCATAAAATATTCATAAGAGAACCTCATAGAATTCATGTATTCCATGTCATGATCAAAGCTCATCATGGCTCAAATTGATCGAAATAGTCCCTTAGAAGTGGTCCGCTTAAGTTATTACTGCACAAGTAAAAATGCGCAACTTAGGGAATAAAGATTTACGATTGAAATTCTTAAGCATAACATGGAATTTATTGGATCGCAATACAAGTACTTGCAGCTCTTGAAGTTTCTAAGAAATGGGGGAATGCTTCAAGTACCTTGTTGTTACCTAGGTCAAGCAATACCAAAATTTTGCAATCATTGATTAATGATGAGATCCTTGCAATTGATTGCCATTAAAATTAATGAACCTCAAAGAATTGCCTTTTGAAAATGACGAAGGGATAGTCCCATTGAAATAATTCAGGCCAATATGCGACACCTCAAGATCGTTGTTAAACTTCCCTAACCATTTTAGCATGGAACCATGTAAATTTGAAGGGATTTTTGATAATAAATTGAAGAAGAAATCTCTCTTGTCAATTTATCATTTGATGACAGAATAAGAGCATTTAAATCAACAAGTTTAGAGAAGAAACTTGGAATTGTGTAATGTAACTTATTATTACTTAAATCAATATAGTTCAATGATAAATTGGGATGAAATAGACATATCCAACCATTGAGCTTGTTATTATGAGGTCCAAAAAAGCTAATTCGAGTAGAGTAAATAAAAAAATGGTATTATTCCATTTAGGAAGTTATTGGATAAATCAATATCATGCAGAGTTACTAATTCACCTAACTAAATAGGGATAGGACCAATCAAAGATTTAATGTATAGAGCTGTGTAAGGTTCCTTAAAGAGAAGGGAATCAGACCTGTGAGATTGTTGTAACTAAAATCTAACTTAGTGAGTTGAGTGATGTTGCTAAAAGAGGAGGGAATCTGACCTATAAGATTGCTGTTACTAAGATCTAATTTAGAGAGTTGAGTGAGGTTGCTAAAAGAGGAGAGAATCTGACCTATGAGATTATTGTTACTGAGATCTAATCCAGAGAGTTGAGTGAGGTTGCCTAAAAAGGAGGGAATTTGATTGTGGAGATTATTGTTATTAAGATCTAATTTAGAGAGTTGAGTGAGGTTGCTTAAAGAAGAGGGAATTTGACCATTGAGATTATTGTTACTGAGATTTAATTTTGAGAGTTGAATGAGGTTGCTAAAAGAGGAGTGTATTTAACTTATAAGATTGTTATTACTAGGATCTAATACAGAGAGTTGAGTGAGGTTGCCTAAAAAGGAGGGAATTTGACCGTTAGATTGTTGTTATTGAGATCAAATTTAGAGAGTTGAGTGAGGTTGCTAAAAGAGGAGGTATCTGACCAATGAAAGGACAAGAACATAGACATAAAGAATGTAGCTTCGTGAGGTTTCCAAATGGGGATGAAATCTCAATAACATTGAAATTGTTAGGTATGAGAATCAACTTACTGAGTTGTGGTTGGTTATCGAGTAGTACAAGATTTGACCGTTCAAATTTGTAGCTTGCTAGGTCTAGAACTTCAAAGGAGTCAAGTCGATGAAAAAATCTTACAGTTAATAAATTAGAAATTGACCATAAAAAATACCTAAATAATGAGATGTTGATGCTAAATCCAGATATTGATGGTTTGGCAGTTAAAGTATGGCACCTAGGAGTTATCCACACAATCCACTGTTCTAAAAACTAAGTGATGACAAAGAAGAAAAAAGATTCAGCAAGGAATGAGGTATAATTGGATTTTGTTTTTAGATGTGTATAAATGTGTTGGTATTTATAGATATGAAGTCAATACAAGTCATCCGCTAGAGTAAACTCTACAAATAAGGTTATAGTTCAAAAGCCTTACAAGACTTCCACTAAAGTAGACCCTGTAAATTTTTCACTTTGTAAATTTGGAGTGCATTTACATTAATAACACCATAACCCCTCGTTTTGTTTGGTTTCAACCAAAGGGAGTTGTACAGGCTATGGGGTTTCCATATAGCGGTGGATCCACCAAGGCAAAAGAGGATGGAGAGATATTGGTATGACTGGAATCAAATTCAGGTTTTGATTATGGACCGGTTCATCTCAGGATTGGGAATCGAATGGAATGGGTTTAAGGAGAGAAAGCAATGTAGAGGACAAGGGAAATTGAAGAGATGAGATAAAGGGAGAGAAAAAATCTTGCAAGTTGTCTTAATAGGGATGGCTAAATGGCCAAATTGAACCCTATCATTTTACCCTAATTGCATATAGGACCCTTTGAATTTTTTTCCAAAGATGGAACTTCAACTTTGTTAATTAAGACATATTGGACCCTTACCAAGTACAATTAAGTATTTTAACTTTTTTTAGTACAATTAAGTCTTATAGATTAATAAGAAAATAATTTTAAGGGTTACTAACAAAAAAAAAATTTAATATATATATACAACTGTGAACGACCGAGGATTATTTTGAGGATTCCAAGGGACATGGCAACTTTACCAAATAGGACATCCATTCCATTTTCGAGACAGGGATAAGTGATTAGTCTCAGGGGGATGTAAGACGCTTTGTGTTTGGAGTCACCACCTGCTTTTTAGAAAACTAGGAAAAGATGAAAGGGATGGCATCGGGTCACTCAACAAGTATCATCCCTAGCAGAGATTCTGAGCCCGGGAGATCTTATCTACTTTTTTACTATTTCTCATTTTAATACTCAATATATGGCTACCGCAACACCCAAGTTTCGGTAATGATAGTTCATATATATGCATTCATATAAGCACATTGATAATAATAGAAAGTATGACAAATTCAGCATAATTATTTACGAGGCTTTCCTAGTAAATACATTCAAAAAAGGAAAAGAAGATTGCGGAAATGTAAATCTAGTAAATACCTGCAAGACAGAGGTTAACACAACTATATGCAATTCCATCCACTCATCCACTCGGACAACATGTAAGCATAATAAAGATGATTGATGCATCATGAATGATTAAACAGATGCTTATAGTTTATGCTCTTACAGGAATTATTATAAAGCATTTCTAAATGATGATAATTGCATCATTGGACCGTAATATCAAAGCTCTAGCTTAGATATGGAGCTTTCGTGTTTATTGAATGCATATTTATGCAAAATGAAGATTTATTATGAGCAAAACAAAGAAGAGATTATTCAATCAGCTTGCAAGTTGCCAGTCTCATCACACAAATCACAATAATTTCTCAACTGCTGGCGGCAATAAAGTAAAATGCAAGACAGTAAAATAAACGTGCAAAAATGATTGTTTAGTCCTCAAATTCGACTAAGGTTGTTTTTGAGTTTTTGAAGCTTTAGCTTCATGGGATTTTCATGCTTTCCTTATCAAGAGGTTGAAAATGAAGCGTAGAATGTAAATTCGTACACCTTTGTTCCTTGCTTTGACAAAGATGTGGTTGAGTTTGGTTCAAAAGCGGTCTAAAAATCCTATAAAAATGTGGAAGGTGAGCTAAAAGTATGTGAATTTGGACTCCTAAATCTTCAATTTGATAGTGTTTTAGTCTGTGTGCTTTCTTGGCTCTACCCGGCGCTTGCCTTTTCTTCCTCGGCTCTAGCCTTATAAAAATGGGAGGTAGAGACCCCTATTTATAGGAAAAATGCCTAGAAATGTGTGAAAAGTAGGGACAATGCTCATGATCATGCCTTCAGGCTCTGATCGTGCTATTTTAGGGGTGTTTTTTTTAGGGTTTTTGGACCTTTTAGACGTGTTTCTGATGTCCATTTTATCAAAATTGGCTTCCATTTTCACGCTTGAGCAAAATGTGTTCGAGTGTGATCACGCGCTACAAATTTGCTCATGCGCTACTTCTTGGGGTTACATGCACTATTTTGGGGTCACTTTCAAAAGTTTTTAGGGCTTACGGACGCGTTTTTTATGTCCGTTTTGTTAAAATCGGCTTTCAATTTTCACGAAGTTGAACTCCGGTCTCATGAGTAGAACACCAGTATGATGAGTTGCTCATTTTGAGCAACGTTTGCTTGAAACGAACGACTTACCACTCTGATAATTCATAGTTCATGAAATCGGGATACAACTTAATGATTCAGAGGATGATTTTGCTCTCTAAAGGCTTGGTTCGGTTTTTCAAACTCACGGCACGCTTCAGAGGTGATACAAATGAACAAGCATTTGTCATGTTCGGAGGAATGTTTTCATCGCTGGACCTTTTTGGGGATACTCAAAACTCGTTGTATGAAAATAACATAATTATAAAGTTTTTAAACCTATATAATATTTTTTATTTATAAAAAAAATTTTAAAATTTTTTCTTGGATTGTAAAAACTTTACAATTAAGTGATATATATTTCAAATAAATAACCAATTTTATTCATTACTATAAATAGCAAATTGATAATTGATCTAAAATTTAATTTTCACAATTGAATAAAAAAAATTTTGTTTATCAATTATTGTGTAGGTTTAAAAATTATTGTGTAAGTTTAAAAATTTAAACTAATTAATAAAATTTAAAAATTTTTTAGTTAATCATTAAAATTAAATTTTTGGATTAATTATCAATTTGCTATTTATATTAATGAATAAAATTGGTCATTTATTTGAAATATATCACTTAATTGTGAAGTTTTTTACATTCAAAAAAAAATTTAAAAAATATTTTATAGGTTTAAAAAATTTTAAAACTTTATAATTATGTTATATAGATATTTTAAAAAATATTTATCAATTTTGTTTGTTAGTAACTCATAAAATTAATTTTTTATTAATCTATAAGACTTAAGTGTACTAAAAAAAGTTAGAGAATTTAGGGTTGTTGTGGAAGAAGAAAGAAAACTAAGGGAAAAGATGGTGGTTTATATAGAAAGACTACATCAATGAGTGAGTCAATTACCATCAAAGGAAATGGGAAAATTTAAAGAAATTTACAGGTGAATGTTGAACCATGTGGCATTTGCAAATTTGGTTTTACATATAAAGGGAATGTGGGGAAAATGGTGGATTTTTGGGTACATGTTGGGGTCATGCTCATGTGA
>CATIWM010149157.1:0-29125 GCA_949671775.1 Mallotus repandus
TTGTTGAATCCGAACTCCTTAAATCATTGTGTTCTTCATTCTTCCTTCCCAACATTCTTTCTATTTTTGTTTAAATTTCAATTACTATCGATTTGAATTCGATTGCCTTATTCACCCCCCCTCTAAGGCATTTTCAAACACATTTTGCAAGACTTTGGTCTAAGACATCCGAAGCCTATAATGTTATATTGTGATAATAAGGCAGTTATAGCAATTGTGAATAACCCGATCCAATATAATTGGACTAAGCATATGGAGATTGATCGACTCTCTATCAAAGATCACCTTAATCAAGGAATAATAAGTCTTCCATTTGTGACTTCTCAAACTCAGCTGGTAGATGTTCTAGGCAGTATCGGGAAAGATATTTTGTAGCTCAGACTTAATAAGTTAGGAATGATTGATATACACTTACCAAGTTAAAGGGGAGTGTTAAAGTGAGCTAAGGAAATTCAAATTATAGATAATGGATTGAGTGATTGTATCCCATTATTTTAGGAAATTGGATCTCACAATTATTTTAGAGTAATTAGTGTGTATAATTATTTTATTCCATATGTAGATCATTCTGATGTATATATAAGGATATAAAGTATCTTGTGAAAAATATATACAATATTCTCTTAAATTCCATTATGTATCTTTTCTTTTGTACTTTGCTCTACATATACTGGATAAGGACTCAATAAAAAGATATAACTTTATTAAAACAAAGGGAAAAGAGCCAAATTTGACCCTCAACTTTAGGCCAAATCCTAACTTTGCCACTATTTTTTTTCGCATTTGGAACTCTTTATTTTCAAAATAGCAAATATTGGACCTTTAATTAACGGAGCCTCAAACGTCCGTTAATTCAGCTTACGTGGATTTACAACTTCCAATTTTTTAATGATTAAAGGGAAATGATGAAAACACCCTCTTCTTTTTTTAATCTTATAAAAATAAATAAAATAATAAACATTGCAAAAGAAAAAAGAAGTGGTGTTTGTCTTCTTCTTGTTCATTGTTCTCCTTGTTCATTATTCTCCTTGTTCATTATTCTCCTTTTCCTCCATTCTTCTTCAACAAATAGCCATTAATGGAAAAAGGTGATAGAGAAAGTTTTAAAAGACAAGAAAAGTGCTAAATGAAAAAGGATGAGAAAGAGAAATTACTGGTTCTAATTGAAAATAATAACAACTGCAAAAAAAAGTTTGAATCTTAAATTTACTACAACAATCTTCTCATTATCTACATGGATGAAGGGATAAGTAACAATCCACAAACTTTCCTTGTTCTGTATATAAATTAAGCCATGAAATGTACTTATATCTATAATTTGATATCTTTTGCAACTTAGTTTCCATAAAGCATCATCCAATTACAGTACTTGTTTATTTATTTATTTATTTTTTGCCATGGCAGTGCAAGAAAGCAAACTAATGAAAGAATTATTGCATCTTCATGAGTGAATGAAGGCTCTTGAAAGGGAACTAAAAACTGAATTAGTTTTAGCCAAACAAAGTAATAACACTTTGAAAGGAAACTAAAAACTGAATTAGCTTTAGCTAAGGTATGTAATAAGGGCTCCATGAGTACTTGAAGTACCATATTCTTTGTTGATTAATCAATTTTTTTTGTCTATTCTCCCTCATAAATGTGACCTTCGATAATTAGCTATCTAATTGTAAGCTTTTGACATTACCAGGTATGTATTCTAATCAGCCGACCTTAGCACAGGAGTTCATCGATGTCTCTGCCCTTATAGCTATACCTGATAAACAATCTGGTGTAAGCTACTATCAACCTGGGCAATGAATATAACCATATAACTCATATTCTTAAAAGAAACAACAATCTTAAAATTTTTTATCTCAACAATGGATACATCATCGACGGCTATGATCATCACTTAACTTCATCACATGGATTCGAGTGATTCGTCTTTAATGAATCGGTCAATGATGAGGCACCAATTATCTTTATTTCTTTTTCTCATGCTTATAGCATTGCTGGTAGTATTGCTGGAGGTGATGACCTATTTTTATCTCAACAAGTGAGTGACAGTCCACCATCCATATACTCTGGTAAAGAATTCTCAAGGTTATCTTCAGAGCAAAACGAAGGTTTTGGCTCATCCGGCGGTCCGATCTTGTTGCCACCAGCTGATTATGGAGGCAAAGGAGGGTTTTGCATTGAGAGAATGGCATAAGTGAGTTTTGTTTTATTTTTTTTAGTTAACTTCATTAAACATGACAATGAACCTGTGATCATATTTTGGTCTTTATTTACATGGCATGTGTTGGCTAACTTGATTAAGCAGGAGAGGTGGGTCCCACATGCTACATCACACCACTTAAAGGAGACTTTTTGCCACATTAATTTTTTTTAACACTGTTGTTAACAAAGGGTCATAATTGGGCCGCTTTTGAAATATTAAAGTCCATTTAGGAATAAAAAAAATAATAGTGGCCAATTTAAGATTTGGCCAAAAGTTGAAGGTACAATTTGGCCCTTTTCCCTTAAAACAAATGATGGTGCATAAGGAAGGATAGTAGTTCAACTCCCCCTTGTTTCTGTTTTAGTCACTCAAACTAACCAACTGAGTAATAATGCAATTGTGGTGTCACAATTTGATCAATCGGTCGTCAGTCAACTGGACTTACAGATATATATTATTGTTGTTGTTATTTAACTTCTTGGGTATGAGGGAAAATAATAAAATATGGACAATGAGAAGGCACCTCTATGACCGTAAAAGATAAATTTTTTTAAAATTATATTTTTATCCCTATTTATTATATAGGAGTTTCTATAATGCCTTGAAGGTATATATACCTTTAACTTTTTTATCATTTTATTAAAATATTAAATATAAACCTTTAGATTGCAATGAAAAAATAACTTGATACCCATACATAAACTAACATCCATACTCAATGAAATAATTTTGTTAACGGAGATTTTTTTAGATCAACCCTTACCTCTAATTTTTTTTAAATTTTCTATTTGTTCCTCTCATAGACTAGTGGTGTTAAAAATTTGTAAGTACTGCTATAGAAGATTTGTTACCTTATCATAAAAAACTATTAAGGTAAAGCTATTTTATTTGTATTCAGCAACATTCAACATCTTTTTTTTTCATTTAAGAATATCATCCCACTTATGTATAATCGACTGTAATAAATGAGTGCCATTTAACTTTTTAGGGTTATGTTTAATGTTTAAATGGTTAGTTTTTTAAAGTTGATCTCATATAGGTCAACCACAACATGAATTCTTGTTTGATGACCATTTTGATATAATTTTTTATATATTCTTTTATCGTTGTGCTAATAGATTGTTGATCGACAATAGTATAGACAAAATTAAGCCATAGATAGAATTATATATATCAATGTCATTTAACTTGATTGTAATATATTTGATTCTTTTGAATGATGTTATTGGGCTAACCTTATGTATAATTTTTTTTTTCATACATCATGCCATCAAGCTTTTTTAAGGTTCATTGCATACATGTATGACTATTTTTTAAAGGTTAACCTCATTCGCATATTTTTATTATAGGTTAACCACAACATGCATTCTTGTTTTTAACCTTTCATATTTTTATTTGATCCTAACAGATTGTTAATTGACAATAATAAGAACAAAAAAAGCCAAAAATAAAATAATCTATATCAGGAAATATGAAATGTTCGCTTGTAAGTGGAAAGAATTTATTTTTAGGAAATTTATATTTACTTGGTAATGAGATATAAAAATATTAATACACTGTTATATTATTATACCGATTGATAGCTTTGAGAGAGTAATACAAATTTTAGAAAGTCTTAATGCACAAAACAATATAGATCAAAGTATTGTGGAATGGACTAATAAGTTAGGGAATATAGTTGTCGAGTCAGTGACCATTGAAATCAAGTGTAGTGGCATCACAATATGATAATGCAAAAGGAAAGCATTTGAAAGAATGTGAACTGATTCCCCTCTTACTTTCATTCAACGAGTTAAATCCTCTTCACCATCAATTGAAAATATGGATGAAATCAAGAAAAGTCAGAAACGATAGTGATTTTCATAATAATAAAGCTCAAATTATTTTAAAACTTTCAAACAGTGAATCTCCTAATCAAAAGGATTCAAAATAAATATCCAAGGTATGTTATTTGAATTAAAGTAAAAAATTAATTAATTAATTAATTTGATTTACTTTGGCAACACCATTATACAGGATAAATTGGACAAAATGTCAAGAGCACACACCAAAAATAATTTGTCTAATTTTTCTAATCCCAAACTTTTTGACGTGTGAAATCCGCAAGCGTGCAGAATCGTGCAAGTAGTAAAATAATATTATCCCACATAGATTGCAAACTAAGTATTGTAATACTTAAAGTGCTTGTTTGTTTAAACACCGAAATTTGGTTTTGAATTTAAATAAAACAAAATAAAGAAAATATTAATTAAATAAGAATCAATTTTAAAGCTAGGGTTCTTATTATCAATTCAACCTTTTCTTAAGATTAATTAACATCTAAGTCAAGATTAACCTTAATTCATTTTGAAGGCATCAATGGAATCATGAGCTTTCCTCTCAGATAAACCCACAATTAACTAAGTAAATTAACATTAAGTTTTATAGCTCTCACTAACCAAGTGTTTCCTAAACTTAGTTTTAAGCTTCAGCCTTAATCGATATTAGTTGCTGTAATGTCTCTCAACTAAGAAAACATCTAATAGGTTACTATGTGATTCCAATGCAACCTATCTCTTAATCAAGTTTCATTGTATATATTAAACCAAAGGGTGATCAGTCCTATAATGACATTAAGTTCAACAATTACCAATGAATTAAGATTAATGACTTAGATTTAATTCTAATAATCACATGGTTGAACTGAAATAAGAACCCTAATAATCTATTTAGCTACTCATGTTAAAAGGAAGAGAAGAAGATGAAGTATAGAGAATAGATGCAATCATTTTTATTCAATGAAAGATAAAACTAACAAAGATTAATCAAGAAGAACCCCCTTTTCTGATGAACTAACTAGAATAGAAGGTTTTCTATTCTCAAACTTCAAAACAAAATCTCTCACTCAACATGAAAAGATAATAATCAAAACTACTTTGATTCTTAAGAAAAATTGTAAAAGAAAATATTATTTGTATTCCTTTGAAGGCTCCCCTTTTATAAACTCTAGCCTCCAGCCTATCTAAAGATGTTACAATTCAAAAATTGTAATCCCTTAAAATCAACAATAAGAAAATTTGAATTTGAAAAGCTTATGTAGTTCGCATAGTTGTGCGCACCCATGCGCACGGTTGTGTGCCCCCATGCGCACGGTTGTGTGCCAGGGTGTGCATGGTTGTGTGTCTTTACTAACTTCCAGGCATGGCTGTGTGCAATTGAATGCACGACTACACAACTTCTCATTACTTTGAAACTTCATTTTTCTTCTACGATTGGACTTGTTCTAACTTCAAAATCTTTGACTTGACTTGTTCAACCTCTTCAAACCTCTCCAATGCATCCTATGATCAAAAGTACACAAAGATTAACATATTCAAATTAAACATCAAAACAATCCTAACAACTAAACAAAAACATGAATGATAACTAAAAGATCTTAAAAGCAACTAAAAATGCAACTAACTTAATCCTAATCCTATAGGATATAGTGTTCAAAACTTAAGGTTTTTCACACTCATCAAATTCCCCCACACTTAAGTCTTGGCTTGTCCCTAAGCAAATTATGAAAACTACCTATTCATATAAAGAATCAAATTCATCAGCTGGTTTTAACTTGACTAACCATTCTAATCTTCATTTTATATAAAGTTTGAAAACCATAAATTAAAACAATAACTCGAAGTCAAGGATGTAACATTTACCATGTGAAGAATAAACTCTTCCATTGAATTCATAAAAATGAGCAATTAACATCAAAGAAAAATGAAAGCAAGTAGAAATCTTTTCAACACTTGGCAAGTCTAAAATTCAACATATACAAAGCAACCACATAACAATTCTATTTATTTATTTATTCATTCAAAGTTTTTCAAATCTCAGTATCCCCCACCTTTCCTGTATTACTCAGTGTGGATACCTCAAAATGAGAGCATTGGAGTAGAGAGAGCATCTAAAATTTTAAAATTTAAAATCTAAGCTCCTATTTATTTTAAATAACAAGTGTGTTTGACGATCCATCTTTTTTTTAGAATATGCTATAGGCACCAAGATATACAAATGAACTAGACTAGCCTAAGAAGTGAATCATAATCTCTACTTACAAACCTTTTTCTCTAATATTAAGTATCCAAGTTCAATTATTTAATGAAAGATTAAGCATTATATTCATTAAAAATCAAAAATCCCTAACCACAAATTATTCTTCTAATTTATAAGTTAAAACCAAACATTAAAGGAAGATTATCACACTTATTCAAGAAAACCATATTTGATGAAACAAACTCTTCACATAAATAGGTTCAAAAACTCAAGTGAAATGCATGAACAAAAATAACTAAAGAACTAAGAATGCAAATAAAGGATAAAAAAACCAAAATAAAAATAAAAATAGGGTACTCCCCTCATTGGGATGCACTTGGAGGTGAGGTAAATGGAATGGTAAATTCTGTTGCAGCTTCACTTAGCCCTTTCGACCTTTTGCATTAAGAAATTTGTTGTTTAAGCTCTTCTATTTGAGCTTACAACTTCTCCACCCTTGCCTCACATCTTCCAAATCCTTCCATCTCGGTCGACAAGTCCACAATCATGTTTCCCATTCTGTTATCAGAAATGTCCATCAACTCTTTGATTTTTGCCATCATCTCCTCATTCCATTCCTCATTATTTGCCCTTTTTCTTGACTAAGCTCCACTAACATCCTCATATTCATCTGTTACAACTCTTGGTAAAGGAACATCACCATGCTTCATTATGGTTTGGCGAAGCAAATAACATTTTTGAGAAGTGACATCTCTGACTCCCTCCATTTAGTGATAATTTCAGCTCTAATGAGGTAAGCCTCATTAAAGAATTCAGGCTTCAATAGTTCAAACTCATGCCTTGTAACTTCGAATGACGCAAAGTACATGGCTAAACCCGTGACTATATGTCCCATTGATATCACCACTTTTCTTGCCTACACCACACGGCACATAGAATGGAAAATAAAATATGTCCTACACACTTTGTGGTAGTATGCATACACCACAATATGAATAGATCATCAGAAGAAACTTTAGTGTTGTCCTTTTTCCTAAAAATGGTGTGTGACATGAACTTGTGCATCAACAAACATGAGTGACTCTGAATTAACCTGCTAGTCATTACTTATCCTTCACAATCTCTATCCCCACTAGTGATTTCAAACCAAAAATTACTCATGTTATAATTTGATAGAGGTTGACAAATATCTCCCTTAGAAAAGCCAAAAATATCAGACATAAGTTCATAATCAAACTGGTATTCCTTCCTAAAGAATCTATAAGAAAAGACTCCTATATTTTCATTTACAATCTTTAATGTAGTGTAAAACTCAATCGTTAGCTCAAAGAATACATCATACTTGATTTATTTCAATTGTAACCACCTTATTCTTTCGCACAAATTATCAATGTATTCCTTTATTCCTAAATCAACTAGCAAATCATTATCAAAGTACTTACGCATGTTGAACTTTCTTTTAACCAGAGAATAGAACCTCTTGCCCTCTTCTTCAGAGTAAATAAAGAAGAATGCATCATTGTCATTCTTAACGTCACGTGGCTCACCTCTACTCTTGGTTGGCCTCTTTCCCTTGGCACTAGGCTGTTGGTTCTTTGTTTTGGCCATACTTAAAAGAAATCATGTTAAATTTGCAAGAGAGTGAAGGAAATAAAAAATAAATGAATGTGTAGAGTTAAGGCTAAAAAAGACGAGCTTAAAAAGAAGAAAGAAGAGTTTAAATAAAGTTAGGAAGTGCAATCCTAACAGAAAAATAATATTATTTACAAAGATAAAATTTTATTTGAAACTTAAATAATATTAAACCTTTTATCCTAAAATAAAATACAAAACCTAAATAGATAAGGAAAATAAATAAAATTGAAAAATTCAAATTCCTAAATTGAAAATCAAAAACTAAAAAAATTAAAATTAAAATTGAAAAAAATTAATTCCCCCCCCCCCCCTTTTAAAAACTTAAAATTAGCAATGTCCTCATTGCAGTAAATGGGGCAAAATCTAAAGCCTTTTGATAAGCAGGGCGTACAATTGTGCGCCTAGAGATGCAAGATTGTGTGTCCTACTTATGTTGTATTTTGCTTATGGGACACACGACTGTGCGCTGAAGATGCATAACTGTGCTCGAACCATGATTTTGATAGGTGAAAGATGTCCTTTGGATTATTACATCAAGTTAATGCAACTTCAACCTAAATTTTTCATATAAATCATCACAATCATATCATAGCATAAATAAAGGAGAAATTAAGCATAAATTAGAAACAAAATAACATTTTTAACATTTCAAATAAAATAACAACATAAAATCCTTGAACGAACAAACTAAAACACACAAACTTAACATGTTCACCAAAGCATTATTCAACCAAACTTAAAATGGAAAAACACACATCATTTAAAACCAAAACAAATAAAACATTGTGCATTGGTCTCCTTTACTCATCTCCCTCTTCCTCGGATGAAGATTCCTCTTCTTCTTTAAGATCTTATATTTTAGCTGGAGGTGGAAATGGGGGTCGAACAAAGTTCTACAAATTAAAGGAGGCAAGTAGATTATGATTTATGAGGTGTATGGTGTGATTCATTTCAAATGAAGCAATGCCCATCCTATGAACTTCTACATTCAATTCACCAACATTTGAGTCAATCACCCTAACTTGAAGCTCCAAGTTATCTAACCGCTGAACAACATTATTTAAATCAGCTTCATGTGCTTCTTCCTCCTCTTCTTCTTCTTGTGCAGCTGGTGGTGGTTCATTAGGTCGAATGAGAATGGCTCTTCCTCTAAAATCCCTTCTAATCAAACCCATAGCCTCCATCATGGTTGAATCAATCAATGAGTGCCCCTTAAGATTGTCAAATGGCATATTTTCCACATTAAAGCCTAGGTAGGAAGCTATAGTAGTAACCAAACCTCTTACCTTAATTGCCCTAGTTACCTTAGTAGCCACATCCCTTAATTTGATAGCAATATCATGACAAATGTCCAATTTCCTATCATTTACCATGCCATACAAAATGTTGAGTTCAGTGGTAAAGACCACAACATCCCCTCTTTCCTTGGAAAAAAGGAATGAGTCATTAACCTATACAAATATCTCAAAGCAATATTGAATTTTTCTCTCTAAAATGCATCTCTATCATACTCAACATTAGCATCTTGATCCTTAGGAAAATGGAACACATCATTAAGCTCAAATAATCCTAATTTTTTATCTTCATTTCCTAAACGAAATATGAGCATAAGAGATTGTTCATTAAAGCTAAAGTTGAGAGAAATTCATAAGTTGGTCTCACATAAGTAGGACTTTACAACATCACAAAATCATTCCAACCCATCCTATTAACATACATGGTCACTTCATCTAGTAACTTTACCTCCCTCAAGGATGCATCACTCATATATCTATTAGGAACAATTTTCCTAGACATCATTTGCTCAAATTTCTTCCTTTGCCCCTTATGCCTAAAATTAGTTAGCTTAAGGAAAGGCCTTACTATTCTCTCTTTATTTTCACCACTCGGATTGTTAGAGCTTCCACCACACTTTCTCTTAGAAGGAGGACCATGTTTTTTTGCTTGCAATTGTCTTTTTCCTTTACTCTCTTTCCATGGTGAAAAGGGAGGGTGATGAAAATATGAAAGAGAATTGAGGGATGGAAGAAAATAAAATAGTGAATCTTGAAAGAAAGGTAAAATTGAGAGAAGTATGGGTAGAATGATGAGATGAGAAGAGAAAATTTAGGTTTAAATAGAGGAAATGAAATGAAAAAGTAAGTCAAAATTTAGAACCCTGGAAATATGAGGAAATGGACAAACATGGGAAAGTAGAAAGATTCCACTGAAAAGTAAAAAAAATGCAACTTTTGGGAGCAGCCTGCAGTACACACGGCTGTGTGAACTGCTTTCTTAGAAATTTTCATTAAGATAGGCACGGCTATGCAGTTTGATGCGCACAGTTGTGCCCAAATATGAATTTTAACTCCAATTCTTCACATTTTTGTGCACAACTGTCCACCTTGACATGCACGGTTATGCTTGAATGTGGGATTTTAAACTCAAATAGCCACCATCAGGTCATGTGGTTGCTCAGCAGGGTGCACAACCTGACTTAGTCACCATATAGAGTTATATTTAACATCTTGCACATATAACATCACATATATATATTCCACATAAAATTACACATTTTCCATATATATTCAACTTACAAAACTCTTTCAGAGCTCCTCCTCTCCTTCAATTCCTGAAAAAATATAAAAGGAAACTTGCATTAAAAATAAAAATTCACAAATTACAAATATTAAAACTAATAAGTAATAAATTTTAGACTAAATAAAACAAGCTTGGTTGAGCCCCCAAGAAGCGCTCTTTTTAAGGTCTATGAGCTAGACCATAATGCTCATCACTTTATTGAATCTATTAAATAGGCAACTTGGCAAAAATTCTCCAATGTGCCTCCATGTTACAATTTTAATCCTTGCCCATTTACTTTGAATTTTTCTCCTTGAATGTTGCATAATTCCACAGCTCTATGAGATATACTTGAGTAATAATAAATGGCCATGACTATCTACTCTTCAATTTTTCTGGAAATAACCTGAGCCTTAAATTGAACAGCAACACTTGACCACCTTCATTGAACCTTTTGCTCTTAACTATTGCATCATGCCACTTCTTTGTGCATTCTTTGTAAATTCTTGAATTCTCATATGTTGCTTCTCTAATCTCCTTTAGCTCACTCAACTGTAAAATCCTCATTTCAGCTGCCCTTTTGAAATCAAAATTCAAAGCTTTCATCACCCAATAGGCCTTATGTTCGAACTTAACAAGAAGATGACATGCTTTGCCATAAACCAACCTATATTGAGACATTCCAATAGGTTTTGATATGCAACTCTATATGCCCACAAAGCATCATCAAGCTTCCTTGCCCATTCTTTTCTTGACTTACTCATTGTCCTTTACAAGATCTTCTTAAACTCTCACCTCAACTTGCGCACTTGTTTAAGTGTGATAAGGTGTTGCTACTTTGTGCTTCACCCCATAATGAGCCAATAAAGTTTCCATATTTTGTTACAAAAATGTGTTCCCCCATTATTTATGATAACTCTAGGCATTCCAAAATGAGAGAAAAGCTTTTTTAAAAATTTACAAACAACCCTTGCATCATTTACCAAACAAGCTTGAGCTTCCACTTATTTCGACACATAATACACACAAACAAGTATATACTTACTTCCCTCTGACATAGGAAATGGTCCCATGAAATCAATGGCCCAAACATCAAATATTTCAACTTTTAGAATTCCCGATTGAAGCATCTCATCTTTCTTTGAAATGTTACCACTTCTTTAGCATGCATCATAATTGAGTACAAATTCACGAGCATCTTGAAGAGTGTAGGCCAAAAGAAACCTGCTTCAAGAACTTTAGTAGCTGTTCTCTATGGACCAAAATGACCACCACTAACCATCCAATGACAATATTGCAATACGGACTCAATTTCTTCACTTGCTATGCACCTCCTTATCATGCCATCATTACATAACTTCCACAGAAAAGGATCATCCCATAAGTAAGATTGGGATTCATGGATTAGCTTCTTCTTTTCTTGACTAGTGAATACTTTTAGAAACTCCTTGTATGAAATGAAGTTAGCTATATTAGTAAACTAAGGAGCATCTAGATGTGTAATTACTAAGAGCATCTCATCTAGAAATATCTCCTTAATGGGCTCCTCCTTATAACCTTCTTCTTGATCCAACTCCAACCTTAATAGATGATCAGCTACAACATTTTCAGATCCCTTCTTGTCTTTAATCTTAAAATCAAACCTTACAATAGAAGTACCCACCTAATGAGCCTTGGTTTAGAATCTTTTCATTTATTAGGTACTTCAATATTGCATGATCAGTATACACTACTACTTTAGATCTATAGGACCTAAACTTTTTGAATGCAAAAATAACTGCCAACATCTCTTTTTTAGCAGTAACATAATTCAGTTGTGAATCTGACAATGTTAGGCATGCATAGTAAATCACATGTAGCTTGTTTTCCTTCCTCTAACCAAGCACTGCTCCTATTGTATGGTTACCTGCATCACACATTAGTTCAAATGGGAGATTCCAATCGGGTGCTACCACTATAGGAGCTGAAATGAGTGCCTCCTTAACATGTCAAAAGCCAATTTACACTCATTAGTAAAAACGAAAGTTGAATCTTTTTCAAGTAATTTACAAAGAGGCTTAGATATTTTAGAAAAATCCTTAATGAACCGCCTATAGAAGCTTGCATGTCCAAGAAAGCTCACATTTATTGGATATTGTAACTTTTCTATAGTGTCCACCTTTGCTTTTCCAACCTTGATACCTTGAACCGAAATCTTATGTCCTAAAATAATTCCTTCATTAACCATGAAATAGCAATTTTCATAACTAAGCACCAAGTTGGTTTCTTCACAACGTGTAAGGACTCGCTCTAGATTTTGCAAACATCTTTCAAAAGAATTTTCATAAACTGAAAAGTCATCCATGAAAACATACATAATTTCCTCTACTAAGTCTACAAATATGTACATCATTAGAATGTTACAGGAGCATTACATAATATGAATGGCATCCTTCTATACGCAAATGTGTCATAAGGACATGTAAAAGTGATTTTCTCCTAATCCTCCAGAGCTATTGCAATTCGATTATATCACGAATAACCATCCAAGAAATAGTAGAAAGCATGTCCTGCTATTCTCTCCAACATTTGACCAATGAATGGAAATGAAAAGTGATCTTTTCTTATGGCTGAGTTTAACTTTTTGTAATCAATGCATACCCTCCATCCATTCACCACTCTCATAAGAATAAACTCCCCCTCCTCATTTTCTACAATGGTCATTCCTCCTTTCTTTGGTACGCACTGGATTGGACTTACCCATAAACTGTCTGAGATTGGGCAAATGATTCCTGCATCTAGAAGTTTTACCACTTCTTTCTTCACTACTCCTTGCATGTTAGGGTTGAGCCTTTTTTGCCTTGCAATAGTTGGCTTGTTCCTCCATCAATATTTTGTGCATGCAATAAGAAGGACTTATGCCCCTAATGTCAATGATCTTCCAACCAATTGCTTTTATCCTCCCCCTTAACATTTTCACAAGCAACTCCTCTTGGACTTGGGTGAGTTTGGAGGATGTAATCACAAGTAAAGTTTAGTCCTCTCCTAAAAAAGTGTACCTCAAATAATTGGGTTAAGGTTTCAAGTCTAGCTTTAGTGGTTTTATGGTTGAGGGTGGTATAGGTTCAGTGTTTGGTAATTGTATGTGGGGTAAGTAGGTTTGGTGTTTGAGGTGTACTTCATTTTAAGAGGATTGTACCTGAAAACACTTGTCAATATTCTCAATTTCCAAAGACTTTGCCAACCTCCATCATTAGGCTTCACTCACACATTTATCAATAACATCAACTCATATACAAAATCCATTCTCAGAGGGGATTTCATACCTTGATAAATATCAAACTTACAGCTTTTGTCTCCCATTCTTAATATGAGTGTACCATCATAAACATCAATAATAACTTTTGTAGTATATAGAAAAGGCATACCAAGGATTAAGGGGACATCTTTATCCTCTTTAAATTTGAGAACTATGAAGTCAACTGGAAAAATGTACTTCCAAGCTCTTACTAGCACGTCTTCCACTATGCCTTCTGGTTTCTTCACTGTCCTATTTGTAAGCTGCAATTGAATGTTTGTGGGTCTTGCTTCTCTTAGTCCTACTTTCCTGTAAATTGACAAAGGCATCAAATTAATTGAAGCTCATTAATTATATAAAGCTTTCTAAAATTTCAAATTTCTAATAAAACATGCAATAGTGAAACTCTTAGGATGCTTCCTTTTCAAAGGAAGTTTATTAGAGATGATTGCATTATACTCCTTTGTGAGTGTGACTGTCTCAAACTCTTGCAGTTTCTTTTTTTTTTGTGGAAATTAGCTCCTTTAGGAATTTTGCATACTTTGGCATGTGAGAAAGACATTCTACAAGAGGCATGTTAATGTAGAGTGTCTTAAAACTTTCCAAGAATCTTGCAAATTGCTAGTCATGCTCCTGTTTCTTACACCTCTGAGGATATGGAGCTGGGAGTTTGTAGGGTTGTACTGGTAGTGACTTTGGCTTCTTCTTATTCTCATTTTGAACTCTTGGTTCTTTTTGTACCTCAACCCATTCATCTTCTTATTCTTTTTCTCTTCCTTCTTCTTTTCTTTATACTTTACTGTTACTTTTGGGGTTTGAATCTTTGTTCCACTTCTCAAAGTAATAGCTTTCAACTGTTCTTTTGGATTCTTCTTAGTGTTGATTGGCAATGATCATTGTTTCCTCATTGACAAAGAGTTTTCCAATTGCACCATCTGCATCTCCAAATTATGAATAGAGGAAGAGTGATTTTTGAACATAAGTTTAGTGTTTTGATACATCTACTCAAATCTACCCTCCTACCTATTTGTAGCTTTATCTTATTGGTTCATTTTTACTGACATCACATCCATGAACTTCTCCATCTTACTTTCTAAGGAAACCCTTGAGGATGAACCCTTATCCTATTGAAATTAAGATTGATGATGTTAAGCATTTTGACCTCCAAAACCTGGTGGTACGTGTGGTCTCCACTAGTTGTTTCCTTGATTGCTCCAAGAGAAATTAGGGTGATTTCTTCAACTGGGATTATAGGTGTTACCGTGTACTTAGTTCTGCTGCCCCTTGAAGTTGCTCACATAGTTTACATTCTCCATTAACAATCCCTACATTAGTTGACACTCTATAGTAGGATGACCTCCCTAAGATAATTAACAAGAAAGAAAAGTTAGATGTATACATTGCGTTAATACTCATTTTTTCCATTCTCTTGGATAGAGCATCCATCTTTGCATTCAACATTGTTAAACTATTAACTTCAATTGACCCCTCCCTTTCTTTAGAATAGCCCTCTCATTAGACTAGAGGCTTTGTGTGTTAGCCATTTCCTCAAAAAGGTCCATAGCATCTTCAGGTGTCTTTGACATAATGATTCCTCCAACTGCTGCATCTATGTTCACCCTAATTGATAGGTTGACACCTTTATAGAATAACTGCACCAAATCCCATGAAGGAATCAACTAAGGTGGATACTACCTTTGAAGATCCTTGAATATGTCCCAGCATTCATAAAAGCTTTCATCCTCCCTTTGATAAAAGGAATTGATTTCATTCCTGATTTTTAAAACCTTTGCTGGTGGAAAGTACTTGTTGAAAAAGGTTGTGTAAAGCTCTTTCCAAGTAATGATAGAGTTAGGTGGTAAGCCTATGAACCACCTCTTTGCCCTATCCACCAATGAAAATGGAAAAAGGATTAACTAGATTACATCAGGCTGCACTCCATTCATCTTAAAGGTTGAGCAATATTCCAAAAACTAGGTCATGTGACCAATTGGATCCTCATGTGGCAATCCACTGAATTATGAATTTTAGATCATTTAGATTATGGCGGGTTTTATTTCAAAGTTGTTTGCTGCAACTGTCGGCCTTACAATCAGATTTTGATAACCTTGGACATTAGGACTCACATAATCCCTTAGAGTTCTCTGCCCGTTTTACACATGTTGTCCCTCTTGAGCTACCTATTGCCTTGGACGTCGATTTCCTTCTTCTTCTCCTTCATTCATCCTTTGACTCTTCTATTTCTTCTTCTGTGAACTATCCTTTCAAGCTCCAAATTAAGTGGTACTAACCGAGCTCCTCCTTATTTGCTTGCACCACGTGTTGTGTGCATACACTAACTTGAGTTCATGCAATACCATAAACACAATTACTACACAAACTAAAAGAAAGTCTAAATCAAACAACATAAAGTTCTTAACAATATCAATTTTGGCAATCCCCGGCAACGGCGCCAAAAACTTGACATATGAAATCCGCAAGCGTATGGAATTGTACAAGCAGTAAAATAATATCGTCCCAAAGAGATTGCAAATTGAGTATTGTAATACTTGAAGTGCTTGTTTGTTTAAACACCAAAATTTGGTTTTGAATTTAAAAATAAAGAAAATCTTAATTAAATAACAGTTAATTTTAAAGCTAGGGTTCTTATTATCAATTCAACCTTTCCTTAAGATTAATTAACATCTAAGTCAAGATTAATCTTAATTCATTTGAAGGCATCAATAGAATCATAAGCTTTCCTCTCAGATAAACCCACTAAGTAAATTAACACTAAGTTTTATAGCTCTCATTAACCAAGTGTTTCTTAAACGTAGTTTTAATATTCAGCCTTAATTACTATTAGTTGCTTTAATGTCTCTCACCTAAGAAAGCATCTAATAGGTTACTGTTTGATTCTAATGCAACCTATCTCTCAATCAAGTTTCATTGTATAAATTCAACTAAAGGGTATTCAATTCTATGATGACATTGAGTTCAATAATTACTAATGAATTAAGATTAATGACTTAAATTTAATTTTACTAATCATATGGTTGAACTGAAATAAGAACCCTAATAATCTATTTAGCTACTCATGTTAAAAGGAAGAGAAGGAGATGAAGTATAGAGAATAGATGCAATCAATTTTATTCAATGAAAAATAAAAATAACAAAGAGTTAATCAAGAATAACCCCCCCCCCCTTTTCTACTGAACCAACTAGAATATAAGGTTTTCTATTCTCAAATTTCAAAACAAAATCTCTCACTCAACATGAAAAGATAATAAGAACTTGAATCAAAACTACTTTGATTCTTAAGTAAAATTGTAAAAGAAAAGATTATTTTTGTTCCTCCGAAGGCTCCTTTTTATAAACTCTAGCTTCCAACCTATCTAGAGATGTTACAATTCAAAAAATATAATCCCCTAAAATCAGCAACAAGAAAATTTAAACTTGAAAGGCTATTGCATTTTGCACGACTATACGCACCATGCGTATAGTTGTGTGCTACGGTGTGCACTATTACATCAAATCAGGCACGGCTGCGCAGTAGGGTGCACATAGTTATGTGTCTTTACTAGCATTCAGGCATGGTTGTGTGCACTTGAATGCACGACTGCGCAACTTCTCATTGCCTTGAAACTTTATTTTTCTTCCAAGATTGGACTTATTCTAACTTCCAAATCTTTGACTTGACTTGTTCAACCTCTTCAAACCTCTCGAATGCATCTTATCATCAAAAGTACACAAATATTAAATTATTCAAATTAAAAATCAAAAAAATCCTAACAACTAAACAAAAACATGAAAGATAACTAAAAGATCTTCAAAGCAACTAAAAATGTAACTAACATGATCCTAATCCTATAACATAGAGTGTTCAAAACTTAAGGTTTTTCACACTCATCAACTTTGAACAACTGAGGAAAGAAAGTCGAGTCAATATCAAATATCTCCATATGAGAAGCTTTTAATTTCATAAAAGAATGAGCCTACAAGTTGGAAGTGGATGGTTGGTCCTTTCAATGTTATAAAATTAGTTAGCATGGACAATTTGAAGATACTATCATATGCTTTTAATGCATCTATTGATGGAAGATTGTATGTTATGCTTAATTTGTTTATTTTTAAATTTTACTATCAATATATGATATCCATATTATAATTAATAATTGATACTATTGATTTGTTTTAAGGAAATACTTTGCAAAACTGAATATGACTTTTAATAGAAATGAACTATGTCTTTTAAAACCTAAAAGTCGACAATCTACACAAGTAAGTTATATTTTTTTATTTAATAATATTACAATATTACACATACTTTTTAAATAGGATAATAACATATCCTTATGTTATGTTCTACATATAGTTGATAAATACAGCATGCTACTATCTTGCATCGAAAAAAAAGAAAAAAAAAGAAGGATATTTTGTTATTTGGTTTTTTAACTCGATTTGAGAATGGCAAAAACAAGAAGAGAAAGGCATATTTGTTGCACAATAGAGATACCTATAAATAAAAATGGCCTTTTCATTCGGTTAAAGCTATTAAATTTAAAGCATCAAATCCAACTACAGAGTAAAGTGACTACACACATGCAAAGGTCCCTCATATTACTCACTCAAAGAAAGTACTTACACAGAAACAATAGCAACCCAACCAACACTAAATAGCACATCCCCACAATTAATAATATTATAAGTATTCAAAAACATAAAAAAAATAAAAGGTCAACCACAATAAAAGGTTCATCAACCATAACTACTTAAACTACTAGCAAATCAAAAATAATAATTTGACAATAGAAAATTGGATTTTATTATAATTCATGACTTTTTTCATCAATTAGATTGCCAATGGCATATTTACTATTTTGAAATAGTTCACACATTGGTATTCTAAGTCTGTATTCCTTACAGTAGCTACATCTCTACCTTGTAGCTTGACCATTAATACGTCCTTGACTTCCCTTTGTTTGACTAAATGTGGATCCTTAACAAACATTACTCCATTTCAATCAGGATGTGATAAAGGTTGAGTTGATTAGCCATCTTATTTTTTTAACTTTATCTCCACTGAAGATGTTAACTTTAACAATTCTATTTTTTCTCAAAATATGTTACTAGATTTATTTGCTAAAAAACACAAGCGCTTGCATTCATTTTGTAAAGCATCATACCTATAAAAATCATTAGTATGTCAATATAAAATAAAATGAACAATATTATTATAAAGAACATGTTTTAATGGAGCAAGAAAAAAATTTAATAAAATTGTATTCATATTATATAAGCATAAATATTTTTTTCATGTTAATGACAAACCTGTGGATATCTTCCATGTTAGATGAAGCACTTGTAGCATTACTCGATATCTCTTTTGCTTCTTTTGTCCATCTTTTTAATATCAAGCTTGCAAGGATTTCTTTTAGTTTATCTACTGTCATCATATAAAAAATATGGTGACACTGCAACTTAAAACTCTCAAACATATGACAAGAACATCAAAAAGTTTCTTTTGCTAAATTAAAAATCAAACAGCATTTTGATTATGATTTTCAACATCTGCAAACAGTGTAAATATGTCTACTCATTTGATCCTGCTTATCATTCACAAAAAAAATACATTTCTTTAGTAATCCTACTTTTCACAGTTCTAAAAATTTTCGTTATGTAAACAATAGAAGCATGGGTCTTAAACATTTTTAGATGGGTCATTAAAATAGGTTTTGAATCAGAATCAGTAAAATCTAAACTCAACTCAATTTGTCATAGAGATTTAAGTGCTCGATTATATTGCCTCATAAACTAAAAAAGTTTTAGCTTCTCTTGCAAACAATGATCCATATAAGAATATATTCTCTCACATCATTGTGTAGTAGTTTTCCCAGTAAAAAAAATAACCTTACAAATAAGCTTCAGCTCAACAGCTTTAATTTGTATACATTCTTAATACCCACTTATTCTCTTGAAAATTATACTTTTCAATAACATCCTTCTATAAATTCTCAAAACTTTGGATGCTGATATTATCAACCAAGGATGGAACACATTTTGAAAACCTGGGTCTCACTTAGTTCATCCCTCTATAATTTGATAATGACTTCTAAGAAATTGTACCTCTCATAATGCAGCCAACCTATGATTATTCTTAGCAGTAAATTCTCTCACAATATACTTTCCAATCATTCTGTTATAATTCACCTGCAAAGCAGCTAAACAATTGCTTTTAGTTAAAGCTTTTAACTCCTTTTTGTTCTCCTTTTCTAAGTCCTTTTTTAAAATAAGACCCTCCTTAGACCAAACCCATCTTCTCATCGAGATTGTGCCATTTTTCTAATGTATGCCTTATATCATCCTTTTGCACACTAAACTCATAGCACTTGAATAAGTGTTGATCTGCAATTGAATCGAATTCAATGCCCATTAAATTCTCTTTACACTACTCCTCAATTCTTTTAGAAATTCCCATTGATAAAGAAGACCAGTCATACTTGTTATTATTTTTTCCATATAGTTAAATTGATGATCTATTAAAATCATTAGACACAAAAGTAAGGTCAATCTCTTCATTACTTAGATGAATTTGTGGAGAACTATAATGAGTCTCACAGTCATCAAATTGATCATTATACCCTTCATTACCCCAATTTAAATTATCACTTATATCTATAACATTCTCTTTTTTAAAAATGTTATTCCACGAGGCATAATCTACATATGTAACCATAACAAATATGATATATGATAGATATATGGTGGACATAAAATGATATAGTCTACCATAAAATACCAAGTAAAATTAGAGAATATATATCAATAAGTTTCTTGAAGCAGTTGACCACAAAATAATGTATATGTTATATAAAACTCTAGCTGACATTAATCATTCTCAAACGTAATAAGCAACAAAACTTGTTAGTTTTTGTCAATTTGGCACCTCGACTTATAGTTTTTTCCATTTTAACACATGAACTCACCTAAAATACAATTTTGAAACCCATGTTAGCACACGTGGTATGAAATAGCAAATTAGTATGTGCCACATCACAAGGGTTTGACTTACCAAAAATTGCAAGTAGAGGTATTAAACTGATAAAAAGGGATAAATACAGGGTGTGATAAATAAATTATGTCATCAAATTGGTACAGATTAGTGCATTTTATGTAAGTTTAAGTGTTAAAATGGCAAAACCGTAAGTTGAGGTGTCAAATTGACAAATTATGCCAAGTGCAAGGGGCCACAAATGTATTATGCCACCACAAAATGATGCATATCGAGCATATAATAATATAGGTTAACTATAAATTGTCAAGTAAAATAATTTGGTTGATCATATTATATTAATAGATAAAAATTCTATTTCTTTGAAATATGAAGCAAATCATAAAGGGATAATTAAACTCAATAGTAAATTTATAAACATTTGGAAACTTGCCTCAACTATATATTTGATGATGGTCATAAGGATTGGAAGTAATAATTGAATTTGAGAGGCTGATGGAATTGTTGGCTCTGAGCAATGAATGAGTATGAGAGATTGAAACTGATAATACAATTCCAGTTTTTTCTTTTATAAAAATTTTTAAAGTAAGAATAGGGTTTCTGTTTGATAAAATTTTCAGATTTTTTTAAGTCTGGAAAGTGCTTAAAAATATCAGCTAAACCTTTTCTTTTTTGTAAACAGTGAATATTTTTTTAAACTGTAAAGGTGTTTATTTGTTATAAATATTTATCAGCTATCTTATGATTGTAGGTAATTTTTTAAAATTTTTTTACTTTTAGACGTAAGAATACTTTGAAAGTATTGTAGAATTTTTTTATTATATAATATAAAAAATTATATAATAGTTCAAAAGTACCAATTTCAATTGAATAACTAATTAAATTAATGAAATCTAAAATCTAAAAAAAGTCAAATTCATCGTGCCATGATTTTTGTAACTAATTTATTTATTTATTTATTATTTTTATAATTTTTAAAACATGTAAGACAACAACTAATGATACACTGTGGATACCCCATGTTGGGACATGAATGATTATCTAAAATATATAATTCAGGTTCATGGCTTTTAATTTGCCAATTTATGGTAAAAAGAAAAAAATTTCCAGTCAAACTGGCCGAGCTGCTAAAAGACAGATCAACTCCGCCACGTCAAGTGGCATAGTTATATTTAAAAGAAATTGAAAAGGATAAGAACTCCGATATTGTTTTTTTCAAGGATTTTTGTATATTTAGCCAATAGATAACTGCCCACACACATGTAAGTATAAATCTTAGAATACTATAATTTTTTTTGGTACAATTACCATCATTAACTATTTTTTAATAACCGATATTAGCAAGTTGTTCCTTAATTGTTACATTTACCATCATTATAATTTTGTAAGAATATAAACATTATACCTTTAAAGTTTTCTCTCTTATTTTTTTGAGTTGTAAAAGTATAAACATCATAAATTTAAATAAATGTTATGCTTCTTTTTCCTCTAAATTAATAATATATACAATAAAATTTAAAAAATTTATATTATATTATATATTTTGCAATTCTAGTAGCGATATGAAGTAGTTATTTATAATAATGTTTTATGTAATATAATATAATTTTGCATGTGGTTTATTATTTTTACATGTAGCCTTATATTTCATTAATAATAATAATAATAATAATAATAATAATTTGACATATTTTTACTATTTCAAAATATTTTACCCTCTTTTTGTAATTAATAATAATAATAACCATAATAATAAAAATTTTAGAATTTAAATTATTATTACTATTTATACTATTATTCGAGATTCTAACTCAATTCAATCAAAAAATTTGAAAATCAACTCGAACAGATTGAGCTTTATTTTCAAAACTTCTTGTTGACTTGATTAAATAACTCTTATACTCAAATTCGACTATATATATATAGTCAACCTTTTCGTTCAGGATATGCTAAAGCCAAATATCCAGAACTTGAAATAGGTGATCAACCTAGTATCCTTGTCCAGCCAAAGTTTAGTGCTAGTTCTGTTTACAAATGGAACATTGATGGGATGACAAAATATCAAATTTTGAACTCCCTTCAGCAAATGACTATGGCCTCCAATGCTTATAAAACCCAAACAGGAACCTCTGATAGGTCTGTAGCATAACTTATCATTACAGGATTCTTTGGATAGCTTAAAGGTTGGTGGCAATATCATCTCATAATCCAACAATAAATCAGATACCATAAACGGCCAAGGATCTCAGGGGTAATACTGTAGATGCTTTGAATGCAAATGATGATATGAAAACCACAATGCCGGTCTCACACTCTAGTCACAGGCTAAACACGGAGGTTATCGAACCAATATGTAGTAAGAGATTTCACAGAGTTCCTGATGTGCAGGATCCTAATTTCTTAGGCAAGCACAGAGCATACGTTCTGATACTTAAGAAATGCAGAGAAATAAATAAATCTTTCAAGATAAGAAAATTTAAACATAAGAGAAAGAGCTTACTGAAATCTCTACTTTATTAATCCAAGTAAGGGAAGTTACAGAAGTTCTTTATCCGAGAGCAAAGGGATTACAGAGAAATATACTTAAACTTTATATGTGAGAACAATTCTAAGCTAAGTTCTAAACTTTACTCAAAGAGGGAAGATAAGCTTTTCAACTCTCTACTTTCTTTACAAATGTGTAAGCAGGAGAAAGCTTCTTTATATAGAGAGATGAGGAGGATTCTATAGAAGTATGAGATTCTTCAAGATATGGAAAGGGTCTTGATTTCTCTATGATTAGTGGGGATTTACAACTATCCTCTGTCTTTATCTTTAGTGTGTCTTGACTTTAGTGAAAGTACTCCCACCAGGTCTTGAAAATAGAACTCGGGGCCCCAACCATGTGGAATGATAGAGTGAAGTGGGACTTGTGCTGAAGCAGGAGGGGAGTATTTAACGTAAAAGTCAAACTTCTCTAAAGGTTGTCCAAGAGTGTCCCAGATGTCTAGAATAGGGTGACCTGGAAAGTAAAAAATTTAATCAAACTACTTTTTTTTTTACAAATACCCTAACTTTTGCATGGGCCGTCCAAAAAGGATTTTCAACCCATTGGGCCAAACAAAAATATTTATAAGGCTTTAAAAGACTTTACAAACTTTACAAGCCTGTGGGCTTAATAGAAGGAAAAATTCCAAAGCAGTCATCTTCATTACCATTACCTAAATCGATGAAAGGTTTTGAATCTTCAGACATGTTGGAATTTACAGAAAAAGTGGTCCTGGACTGGACTAATTATTGCATTATGTTGAAGTATTCTTCTTCTGTCTTTGCAGCTGCAAGGAGAGCATTAGCATGGGACTTTTGAGCGAGGAAGTTAGACTAGAGGGAGAACTTCCAAGATATCCATACTTTTGGAGCCATACTGTGATTGCAGACTTTGAAATATTTTATGGAATTTTATAAGAATTCCACCATTTCACTTCAAAATTTCGTTGAAGAACTATAATGCCATTATTGGAAGAATAACAAAGAGCTTGGTGCAATAAAGGCATAAGAGGGGAAACTTTTTCTTAAGGAAGGAAGGTTTGTAATGTGTTTTGAAGAGATCAAAACCATTACGAATATCAGAGGGGAAGATGTCTGGGATGGGTCCATAATTATTCCACCATCTAGTGAACCATGCAGGGAACTTTGAAATGTTGGCATGATCACTGAGGAAAAATAACCATGAATGTTCTATAACTATTTTGGATAAGAAAGATATTGAACCATGTCTGTTCATAATCCCAGTACGAAAATGTCCAGCAAAAGTTTAACTTAGTTTGGAAGTTTACAAGGAAAGCTTTTGTTTTAGAGAGTTCTTGACCCCATTCTTTTGGATGGAGGACTTTAAGGATTTTACAGGTAGAATGAGAAGGGTCAGGAGAGCCTTTATGATAAAAATGTTTGAATTCTGCAGAACCAGAAAACTCCAAGATAGTTTGATAATACTCTTGGGGTTTGGAAAGATCCCAAGGTTTATAAAACCAATTTTTTGAAAGATGATTTTGCAAGGTACAGAAAGGATCTTTATGATAAAAACCATCTTCAACTGTTAAAATATTTTGAAAAGTGGTTTTTGTCAGAAATTCATAAGCTTTAATTTTATATTGTGATAAAATAATATATGAGCTACTTTGTGTAGCCACAGGATTAAAATCACTTTAAGAAAGGGTTTTTGAGGAGGATGATTCACCTTTCTCTGTTTTAGAAACTAGTTGAGAAGCTTTACCTAAGGGGCTTAGAAGGCCCAAGACACTAGGAGGCTATGAAGCCTTGATTACTTTAAAAAGATCTAAGGTTCAAGAAATGGATTCAACCCACTGATGAATCTCAAGAGATTTAGAGGAGTCGTCTTTACTTTGTTCTTGGCTGACAATATCATACTAAGAATTTCTTGGTTTTTCAGCAGAAAGAGGAAGGGGAACTTTATCAGGAACAACTTTATCTATCTCAATTTATTCTTTATCTTTCTTTTTGTAAACCATCTTTATCTGTTTTGTAAAAATTCTCTGTAAATCTAGCAAAGAATTTTCATTTCCTTTAATAAATTCTATATCAAAATCAAATATACTGAAAATAGCTTGCTATTTGGCAAAAATCTATTTTGATGCAATATTTTGAACATTTTTTGTAAAATCTCTTTAGCAGATTTACAATAAATACAAAGTAAAAACTTTTGATTGAGTAAATCAAACTAAAACTTTATGATGCAGAGAACAATAGAAAGAATTTCTTTTTTAATGGCAGAGTAGTTTATCTGTATATCATTCCAGTGTCCTCAAGTGTACTGTACAACTACTTCCCGCCCATTTTGAACTTGCTTTAAAATACCGCCATATCCCAAATCACTAGCATTTGTTTCTACAACTTTAGGGAGACTAGGATCGGCTAGATAAAGACATGGGATTTTAACTATATGTTTCTTTATCTGTTGGATGACCTTAGTGTGCTCATTTGTCCAAGGAACAAGATTCTTCTTTAACCTATCATGGAGAGGTTTGGCAATTATATTTATGTTAGGACAGAAGTCTAAAACATAATTAAGACTACTTAAGAATCGTTGTAATTGGGTTTTATCAAAGATTTTATCGGGAAACTTGTTGGCAAATTTTAAGGATCTTTCTATAGGAACAATTGTTCCACAACAAATATAATGTGCTAAGAATCTGACTCTGGTTTGGAAAAGAAAGATTTTCTTGGTAAAGACAACAAGACTAGAAGCTCTAATAACATAAAGAAAAGTATTTAAATGCTTATAATGTTGTTCAATTGAATTTTAAAAAATAAGCACGTCATCAATATAAACAATGCAAAATTTAGAATAAGGATTGAAAATATTATTCATTATTCTTTGAAATTCTGATGGTGCATTTTTCAAACCAAGGGGCATAACATTCCACTCATACTGTCCAAAGGGGACTGTAAAAGCGATTTTATAGTGATGTTCTTTAGCAATATATTTTTGCCAAAATCCTGACTTCATGTCAAATTTTGAAAATACAAATGCAGAATGAAGCTTTTGTAAAAGATCTTTATGTTTGAACTTTATGTATATAAAGTTTAAGTATATTTCTCTGTAATCCCTTTGCTCTCAGATAAAGAACTTCTGTAACTTCCCTTACTTGGATTAATAAAGTAAAGATTTCAATAAGCTCTTTCTCTTATGTTTAAATTTTCTTTTCTTGAAAGATTTATTTATTTCTCTGCATTTCTTAAGTAACAAAACATATGCTCTATGTTTGCCTAAGAAATTAGGATTCTGCATATTAGAAACTCTATGAAATCTCTTGTTGTATATTGGTCTGGTAACCTCTGTGTCTAGCCTGTGATTAGAGTGTGAGACCGGTATTGTGGTTTTCATATCATCATTTGTATCCAGAGCATCTATAGTGTTACCCCTAAGATCCTTGGTCGTCTATGGTATATATATAAACTCGACTCGGTTTGATAAGATATTTTTGTCATTATATTAAAATAAAAGTGTAAAACAGTAAATATGTACAAGTTAGATTAGACTAATTAAGCACATGAGTATCAAGTTAAATATTAAAGAGTTTGAATTTGACTCAACATTATACCCGACTAATTCAAGCTCAACTAACGTGGGGCGTTGATAAGGCAACCAAGTGGAATTTAGAAGCGGACATGGTAGTGTGGGTTTTCTTATGCGGTTGTGTGTATTTTCTAACATGGTTGTGCTTGATTGTGAACAAAGCAAGGTCATCAATCAAGACTCAGGCAAGGTTGTGTGCCTTTTCTCACATGGTTGTGCCTAAGAGTAAGTTCTTGAGTATCAAATGCACATGGTCATGCGTCTATTTGCACATGGTCATGCATCACGTACACCATTTTTTTTATCATGCTGATTTTCTTTATTTTTATTATTTTGGAATATTATTTTAATTCTTGTTATACCCATATTATCTCAAGGGTATAAGTAGTGTTTTTGTTAATTTATAGCAAAAACTTAAAATTTTTACTAAATTATGATGTATTTAAAAAAAATTCCATTTTATGGTAAAGAAATAAAAATTAATCTAGAAAAAGATAAAAAAATTCATGGGAAGTCCGCCACTTAATTTGTATTAATTTAAAAAACCAAAGAAACAAACCAGACAAAAGTCTGCTACTCTCATTAGTGGACTTCCTAACAAAAGTAGAAGTATTCCAGTTTGACTAGCGAACTAAGTATTAAAGAATCAAAAAATAATAATAGTTAATGGGGCAGGTTTGAATGGTTGTACAGACCTCTTTATTAGTCAAAAGGACTGGGTTCAAATCCCAGTTCCAACAATTTATTATTCTCTTAATTTTTTTAACTTTTTTTATTACTTTTTTAATTGGAACTGATACCTTGATTCTAGAACTTCTGCTTCCTGCAGTCAAGCAATCAATAAAGAAGTAGGTGAGATGTAGGGTTTCCCCCATAAACCCTCTGATGCTTAAGTCAGAGAGGAAGAGAGATAATTTAGAGAGAACTAAGAGAATAGAATTGAATGAATAGTATGAAGAGAGGTGAGGAGTATTTATAGGGAATGAGACGCTTAAAACCTGAGAGGAATAGGATTCCTCTTCCTTGTACGATTTGTCCTTGCTGGAGGCTGTTCCTCCTGATATAGAAGTCTTCTTGATGAAGGACTCTTCTAGATGAGGAACACCTTTTCCTATTCGGACTTAGTCTTCCTTGTTCTGCAAGTTACTTTTAAATTAGGAATATAAGTTATTAGTTGAATAGTAAAATACATGAGGGGTATCAAGAGTCCCCCCCGAAAGTCTGTGCGGATATTTATGTCCGAGTGTTCTTGATGTCCGAGATGTAGTAACGGTTGTTCGGATATGAAAAGTGCTGATGATGGTATTTGACGTTGTCAGGTGAGCTGGATGCCATGCTTGGAGTTGTTTAGCTCGACATATTCATAATAGTTTTGACTCAAGAGATTCCCACAGGCGGTGCCACTTGATAACTTGATTCTGGAACCTCTAATTCCTGCGGTCAAGAAATCAATAAAGAAGCAAGGTGAGATGTGGGGTTTCCCCCTCAAACCCTCTGATGCTTAAGTCAAAGAGAGAAGAGAGAGAATTTAGAGAGAACTAAGAGAATAGAATTGAATGAATAGTATGAAGAGACGTGAGGAGTATTTATAGGGAATGAGATGCTCAAACCTGAGAGGAATAGGATTCCTCTTCCTTGTAGGATTTGTCCTTGCTAGAGGCTGTTCCTCCTGATCCGAAAGTCTTCCTAATGAAGGACTCTTCCAGATAAGGAACATCTTTTCCTATTCAGACTTAGTCTTCCTTGTTTTGCAAGTTACTTTTAAATTAGGAAGTTATTAGTTGAATAGGAAAATATCTGAGGGTTATCAGGAACTATTGCAGAAATGTATAAAAAATGAAAAACTTTTCAAAAACAAAATATTTTCAAAACTATCGTCTTTTTTTTTTTTTTTTTTGCATTAGATCTCATCACTAAACTGAAAAAAGAAACCCACACCTAATTTTTCTTCTCACTAATCTTTTTTTTTCTTTCTTTGAGTTAGATCCCATAAAAAAAACACACACATACAAAAATACATATTAAAAAAATCTAAGTCTAATGGATCGAGTCAAAAAGAGCAGAGAGAGAAAGCAAATGAAAACAATGAGTAAAGTGGGTGATGTTGAGAGTTAAATTGTATTTTGGAATTTTTTTTTTTTTTTAAAAAGAAGAGTTTTCATAGATAAAAACTTGAACTTTATAATTATTTTGGGCATTGGAATTTGAATATTATAATGGCTTTAGTTTGATTTGTTTGGATTGAGATGAGTGTGTGCTTTCTTTTTCTAGTTGTTTTTCTAGTTGTTTAGGTAGTTGTATGACTGGTTTTTTTGGTGGTTGTTTTATTTTTTTTGTTGGTTCTTTTTCAGTTTTATAAGCTTGTTTTGT
>CATIWM010149168.1:0-14082 GCA_949671775.1 Mallotus repandus
TACTTTTATTTATTAGCCTAAATTTTTTTATCTATTTTCATTAAGTATATATTACATATAAATTCTAATAATTAATATATATTTAAATAGTAAAATTTGATCATTAGCGACGAAATTTTTCGTCGCAAAAATAACATCATAAAATGGAAAATCGAATACTTTAGCGACAGAAATAATTAATTCGTTGCTAAAATAGTGACGGATACTCTAATCCGTCGCTAAAATTAGCGACGGAAATTGAAAATCCATCGCTAATTTAGCAACGGAAAAATTATGTCGCTAAAATTTAGCGACAGATTATTAATTTTCGTCGCTAATTTAGCGACGGATTTTCAATTTTCGTCGCTAAAATTTAGCAAGGAGTGTTTTACCTACGAAATTTTTTCCGTCACTAATCCGTCGCTAAGTTATTTAGCGATGAAATTTTTTAATTTAGCAACGGAATTTTCCATCGCTAAATCGCCAGAATCTTGTAGTGTAAATTGATACCCAATAACAGTTATAAGTTATCAAGAGAACTTTATAATAAGTTCATTAGTTCTATTCCTATTCATTTTCATTAGATGTAATTAGTTTAATTTTAGTTATTGTATTTGGTTATGTAAATATTTCCTTTCTAAGTGAATATAAAGTATCCTTTTTTTATTTTTTATGTTGTGTATTAATTTCTTTGTAAATGTTATTATAAAACAAAAAATGAGGGTAATCAATAATAAATTACCTAAATGATTAATATGATAAAATTTTGCACAATGTGATAAATTAATGATAATTAAACATATAGTAGTAGGTGATACTTGTGAAACTTAGTGAGCTTTTGATTCTATACTATATACTAAATTATCAATAATTTATTTAAAAATTGTTGACCAAGGTGCATGTGGTGAGTGTAATGAAATGCAGTTATGTTGTTGTGAAGGTGAACAAACAAGTCATGCATAATAAGAAATAGTCTTTCATTCATACCCCTCGAATTTGTAGTCCTTAGTGGAGTTGCCAAAAACCTATGATCAATGGGATCACGAGGATCGATGCATTTATAGCATCAAAGCACACAGGTTAATGGCGACCATCTAGTAGATTTTCATTTGTTATTGTTTGTTTGTGGGAGGGTGTACATGATTAGGCCTCAAAGATTTGGAGTGACCACCCTACTTGAATCGGGAAGAAGTGAATTAAAAATTCACTTTCATAACTAGAGAATCTGGGTTTGGGGGGTAGGAGTTACTTATCATGTTTCTTATCATACATATTGCTTATTTATTCACTACTTCACCTTAGTTTTGGTTTTATGATGCATTTTTAGCACACTTGATCATTAGTCAGTTTAAATTGGAAATAAAGCGCAGTATAATTGGATTGACGAGCATTCACCACGTGATAAATAAGCATCCATCAATCAAACAGATGATCATGTAGGCAAGTAAGCACGTAGCACACAAACATGCAAGAGATAATAAAATAAAAATGGGGAAAGGGATTAAGGATTACAACTCATGGAAAAGAGCCTATTCTAATAAATACATCCAAAATAAAAATTAAAAAAAAGGGGAATTGGGATTAAGGATTACATTGCTATTCTACTAATTACATTAAAATGGGAAAAGAAAATTAAAAAAAAAATCCTATTCTAATAAAACTGCAAAACAAAGTTTAGTTTTCATACACACGCGCACACATCACATTTAGGACAATTTTATATATCTCATTCATCCACAATTGGAATAATAAAGGAATAATTAAACACATAAGCAAACAGGGATGCTAATGTATGTATGATACAAGATTTTAGAATTTGGGTACTTTAGTGTGAAGTCATCATTTTTATTATAAAAATAAAATTTTTATAATAGGATAAATATTAGGAATAAAGTGGGAAATTGCAAATAAAATGATAAAAATAATAAGGATATTATTCTCACCATAAAAACATTACCTTTATGATGAAAATAATAAATTTATGAAAGGAAAGCATAAAAATGGCAAGGATAATAAAAATGTAAGTGAGATAATAAAAGAATGATAAAAATATTATTTTCAGCATAAAGATAGAAACTTTATGATAAGAATGATAGGTTTATCAAAAGGGATAATAAAAATAATAAAAATGCAATTAATATAATTAAAAATAATAAAATGCGGAATTAGAAATGTTAAAGTGGTAAAGATATCATTTTTACCAAAAAAATATCTACTTATGATAAAAATGACAATTTTACCCCCGAAAGGCATAAAGGCAATAAAATTATAAAAATGCAAAAAAATAAAAATAGAGAAATATTAATATAAATAAATAAAAATGTGAAAATGAATAAATAAAAATGATAAAGATGATATTTTTATCATAAAAACATGAACTTTATGATAAAAATACCAAATTTACCATAAATAGCATAAATGTAATAAAAATTGCAAAAAGGCAATAAAATTGTAAAAATACATAAATAAATAAAGATGACAGCAAGAAATATATAAAAATAATAAAGATGATACTTTTACCATAAAAACGTGAACTTTATGATAAAAATACCAAATTTATTATAAAAGGTATAAAATCAACAAAAATAGAAAAAAGGCCATAAAAATAAATAAAGTAATAAAAATAATAAAGATCACATTTTTACCATAAAAATATAAATTTTATGATAAAATGGTCAAATTTACTATAAAAGGCATAAATGCAATAAAAATTGCAAAAATACCCAAAAATGATAAAAATACAGAAATAAATATGCAAATAAATTAAAATGACAGAAATAAAAATATCAAAGTGATAAAGGTAACATTTTTACCATAAAAATATCAACTTTTTGATAAAAATGCCAAATTTACCACAAATAACATAAATATGATGAAAATAGTAAAAATGCAATAAAAATGAGAAAAATGTAGAAATATTAATAAAATAGATAAAAATATTGCATTAAATTTAATAAATTAAAATGATGCAAAAATAGTAAAAAATGCTAACTTTGCACCAAAATACCCATTTTTACATAAATGGAGAAAAAGATGCAAAAATAAATGAAAAATGCAAATACTCCGGGAATCACCTGAACTTCCTTCACCTTCTATATATCTTATTCACAAACTTCAAATCACCACAAAAATCACAACTTTAATCACAATAATAACTATTCACAATAAAATAAATAAAAATGTAAAAATGATAGAAATAAGATGAAGAAGATTATGAAAATGTAATTTTTAATTAAAAATAAGTAGAGGATCCTCAAAGGGACAGGGTTGTTACCCTTGATGTGTTCTTTGTCAAATATGTGGTTCAGTTTGGATTTATCGATGTAAATCCTAGTGAGAGAAATGATTTTGGTTGAGTGTTTAGATTGAATAGGGTCTCCAATTGCTTTAGGAGTGAGAAAAGGTAAGAGAAAATCACCCAAAACAGTAGGTTTTTCTCTCTCAAGATGTCTGCCTCAGGAAATGTGCCACTCTCCCTTCCAAAAGAGAGAAAAAATGCATTTTTATGGGTTAGGATTGAGGACCCATGCATTCAGACCCACGCAGGGGTATTTTGGTCATTCTGTCCCATAAGCTCGGGTTAAAAACCCACACTCGTGGATCATCAACCCAAGCTTGTGGGTTGACCCGTCCATATGGACTTTCCCCTACTACTTGGTCCTTTTTGGCCCAATTTTAGATTTTTGGTATATTTTTGGTATATTTTGGGTTTCTTCTCGATCTAAGCACACTCGAGAAAACTTCTTATGAAATTTTCCCCATATCTGACTGATAGGAATCCTTCATAATTAGGGTATCAACAATTGTTGTGTTCTAAATAGATTTCATCTCCCGATCTCATCCTATTATATATAGTAATTCAAAGGGTGATCAGTCCTAAGAAAGCATTAAGTCCAATAATAATCATGGAATAAATATTATTTGATTAAAAGTTTAACCTAATTAAGTTTATGTTAAGCCAGGTCTAAGAGACCCTAACTAAATAAATTAGCCAGACATAGAGATTGGAGAAGATGATGAAGCAATTGAAAATCCAAACATATTCATTATAATAAAATAATTTATCACAAAAGGAATAATAAAAGAAAAACTCCCTTTATGCAATTTTATTTGGATGATGCTTAAAGTATCCACAATAAGGTCTTCCACTCTTGATCCACATGAGTAGATTAAAGAAAATTGAAAATTAAAATTCTAAGGTAAAGAGGACTAAAATATAATAGTAGCTAATTTTCATATTGATATACAAAGAATTGGAGCTTGAGCTCTTTATAAAAGGTGTAGCTATAGATGTAATATTTCCATAACATCTTGAATCATCTCAATTGGACCTTTGTGGCTCAAGATATCACTAAAATACTGAGAGCTGCACAACTTAAAATAAATGCTGCATATGATGACTTTGACTAAAGATTTGCAAACTCAAAAGAACTCAAATTTTGGCAAGTAAAATCAATTCAGAAAGCTTAAGATGTCTACTTTAAATTTCTAGAAGATCATTTTCTTATTTTGAAACTTTAAGAATGTCAAAATCTTTATTGAATCTCAAAGTTTGAATCCACCCAACTCTAAAATTGCACTTAAAACTCTTATCTTTTCTTTCAACATGGAGAATGTGCCTTGCCCTTTTCCATGACTAGATGAGCTCCTAACTTTAAGTCCTCATTTCTTGCACATCATCATTAACTCCATGAAGAGCGTACCAACCAAAACAATATAGAAAAATATAAAACATAACTAAAAACTAACAAAAACATAACAAAATATTAGAAACAAATAAAAACCTAGACTAAATCAATTTTAACCTAAAACATTCAATATTAATTATAATCCTAGACTTTAAGACATACAAAACTTAACTAATTAGTGCTTAAAATCTTGTATTTTTCACACTTATTAGCCGCTCACAATGGTGACTCCACGTGGAATACTAATTCGAGAGATCAATTAAAAAAAACTATTTCTTATTATATACTATTTGATCATATGGAGCCTTTCACCACTGTATATTGCACAACACCTTATACATGCACTCTTGGTCCTAATTAGCTAATGATGATAAAAAGTGATCCATCATGATTCCATTCAAGTCATGGGATGACCGATTCAGATTTATAACCTATAGCCTTAACTTATTTTATGAGTTATCAAAAAGTATTGGACTCAATGATCGGAGTCTGTTAATCCTAGTCATGGAGGGGGCATTCTTGATAAAGGAACCCTTAGCCTTTCATCCTAACTTAACCTATGTAAATAAACCATTAGAAATTTCCATTAGGGCCCCACTTGGCTCTTGTATGATTACCATCTCTTGATGATGTTTGCTTGACCTGATATTTACAAATGATGTGATATTCTATAGTTTTTGTCACCATTTAATATTATTTCGTTAATTTTTATAGACTATGCATATAAGGTCTATGTGATTCTCATTAACCTTGTGTGAGCTCGAAAGCATGAGTCATAGCGTGAATCATGTAATTTTGTCGAAACAGTATGTGAAAATTGTCAAGTGATATCTTTTAATTATAGAACCTACAAAAATCACCTGTTTGTATTTTTCAGATTTAGCAAATAAGTCAGGATTTTTTTTACTAGATTGTAGATATTTTCTTTAAAAAGAAACAAATGATAAACCTTCAGATGAATTCTATATGGCCTTTGATAAATGTATCGAATGTTGACCTGGTATGCATAAGGTTGGATCCTTATGCTTAGTGTAATTCCTATGCAAATAGGTGCACATGAACTATGAACATAATTTGTGATATTGCAGCATGTTTCCTATGCCAATATTATCCATTTACTTTGGGCTCATATTGACAATGTCTTTTAGTTTATCCTTTATATCCTATCTTAGTAAATTGAAATAACCTAGTTTGAGTATAGAACTATAGTCCTCTAATGACTATGGATCAAAACCCACATAGGAAAAGGAATTGATTGACCTTGAGAAGTAATAAGGTTAAAAGGAAGTGATTGCATGTGTTTGGTTTGTTCCATATATAGGAAATGCTAACCAATTTTCTTAAATTTTCTTTAATCATGTATACATAACATACATGCAGAAAACATATATTAACTCACATTCTTTTGTATCTATTTTGTACCATGTTAATAAAAGACTTGCATAAGCACACCATGCCTACATACTCACCTTATTCTTTGAAGAGACACATCTCGCACACATGATAACTCTTTTGCAGTTATGACATGACATGCATGCATAATCTTTTCTATCATTTTATTTTTATTTATTAAGCCTTTCTCACTTGTTCTATTTAATGTGTAAAAAGATGTATCATTTACCCATATTATGTAACCAAAATGCACTCCTAATAAGGTTCCATACATTATGTAACCAAAATGCACTCCTAATAAGGTTCCATACTTAAGTAATAGGCATGATATATCACGCATTCATAAAATCTTTATTCTTCATGCTAATTTCACCCTTTTTGCAACATTGCATTTATACATTTCATAATAATTACATCAACCCCATTATTTCTATAGTCGCAAACTCTAAAAATAACCCTAAAAAAGAGAATTAGCAATCGTTAGATTTTAAAATGGCAGAGTAATATAGGAATAAAAAATGTTGATGACCTACTTAAAGAGCATATGAAGCAATTTATAGCTAATGGTGACTTAACCAACATCCTTCGAGCTGAAATTAAGACCATCCTTCAGACTGAAATCAAGAATTCCCTTAACCAAACCCCAGACACCATAGATGAGGTAATCCTTATTAGTGGCAATAACAAAAGGGAACATGGCACTCCTAACTTTGAAATGAACAAAGGAAAATAAGTTTTGAGCATACCTGATGATATTAAAGATGATTATGAGCTTTATTAAGAAGGGTTTCTCCAATCCCCTTCTAAGGCATCAAGTGCAACTAAATATAGATTGACAATGGAGATCTAAAAATTGTCCTACAAGATCGTTCAACTCGAGGCTCTAATAAAGGAAAATACCACTACCTTGATTAAAGGTTTCAATCAACTTTCATTTCTCGTGAGCAAGTCCTCGCAAAATCACTCCAAATAACCGTATTGCTGTGAGCTTGATGAAACCAAAAGTCCAAGAACAGATAGTCAAGGTTTGCTGGATCATAAACCATTGCATCCAAAGGTCCTAGAATTGTCTACACAAACCAATAGAAAATATTCAAAGTTCAACCAACCTCTCTCAAAAATCTTCCAAATACTTCAACAATGAAACCTTTTGAAACCCCTTGAACCAAAATGTCTACTAACTCATTTACCTTCAAACATCAACACTGACCTTTACTAACATTTTCACCAAATGTCTAGTCACACAACTAACAATTGCCTTACCCTATGGAACCGAGTTCATGACCTCATGAACCTTGAAAAAATGGAAGACCCTGAAAAACTCCATAGTGTCAAAACTAACCCTCTACCTAACTACCAAAATGTACCTTGTACAAAAAAATCACTATCCAACTAACCAACCACACCACAACTACCCTAAAAAATAGACATCATTTCCCCTAAGTCATCTAAATGTCAAAGAAGTGATGAAGCACTTGCTTTACAAACCCCACTTATCTTTTAGAACCCTATATCTGATCATCAAGAGAGTGGAGGACAAAGGGGAACCATGAGAACATATCCTCTATGAATGTCATGAACAAGTAGGACTGAAGCAACTAGAATAAAGAGACCAATAAAACTACTTTTTGATGTAATAGCTAGATAAGATATGGTGAACTCTTACTTTGTTACTTTACTAATAGTGTGAGCGATGACAAATGTTTATATGGTTTATCAAATGTCTTGATGGAATACTAAGTCCTTTGTTTGTCATTGCCCCTTGATGTATTGGTTCTTGTTGCTCACTTTAGCATTATATTAAAACTGCAAGTGCTCAATTCTTAACATAGTCTCATTCGAAATAAAAGAAAAGGGAGAAAATAAGAAAGAAAATAAGAGATAAAAAGAAAAGCTAGGCTAGGTGTATGAATATCCATATGGGGAACCGCCTAAAAAAAAGAGAGAAAATAAGATGATCATAATCATGATAATAGTAGTAGTAGTAGTAGTAGTAAAATAATAATAATAATAATAATAATAATAATAATAATATAAGGCATGTGCTTGATTGAATACTTGTTATCCTAACTGAAATGAACCATTCTTTGATTCATCATAAGATTGCAAGGAGTAATTGCATACAAGCAAATAAACTTATATTTTACCTAACACGCTTTTGGTATAAGTCAGTCTTCATGCCAGTTCAAACCCAAAAAGCTTGAAATCTTGCACATGTGGATAGTATGCTCAATAAGTGGGTGTGTTAGGTATACTACAACCATATTAAATTTCAATGCTCTCCAATGCACATTGAACTTAGCATGCAATAGTGCAAACCAAAGATCTACCAACTGTTGCTAATAGTCATTAAGAAAATCCTTAAACACCCTTTTTTCATCAGGATATAAGCCTACTTAAAGCCACTCAAAACCCAAAGCTTATCTTCAATAAAAGCCTCCCCTTTTCAATAAAGCTTAAACTAATTGACAACCCTCTCCCTTCCAATAGTTAATGCCTTTGCCAAATAAAGATTCGAACCAAATTCTTTAATGCTACTCTTTTCTAAATAAAGACCAAAACTCATTCCCAATAACAAAAGATCATTGCCCCATAAGATTAAAACTAATTTCCAATAAGACTTAACTGAATGTGCTCAAATATGCTCAAAATTCCAAGAAACCATCCATGTGATGAACAAACTGCTAAACACTTAGCCAAAAACTGAAAACCCAAATGGTCATTAGTTTAGTGCACCATCATCAAGATTTCTAGTTTTGGCCCTTAATTGAGTTGGTCTTCTTACTATCAACATTGATCCTAGTATCTTTGACCAAGAATTACTAATCAGCTAACTCTCCCAAAAGGGCCTTGACTTAATTTGTGAAATAAACCCCTCTTACCTTGATCTCTAGAAAGGTAAAAAACCATTTAAAGCCTAACACTCACCTTCATTATATAATATACTCATTTGCATTACATGTGAACATGCATCTCAAAATCCATACCTTAAAAGTGCTACTCTTTTACACATAGCAAGTCATCATCATTCCATGCATGCACACATTGCATTCTAACAAAAAATAATAAAATAAGTGAGGTCCCATCATCATCTTGCATTATGATCATTGAAAGCATCCATATATAAGCTCAAAAAAGTGAGAAATTATCTTGTCTTTATAAAGTGTAATCATTTGTTTGCGTGCATATATGTGTCTTAGGATGATATGCAATCTCACATTTTACCATATAATATAATCATTGGCACTCCATACATGCATAATTCTATATATAAATAATTCATGCACCATACTCATTGACATCCTATGCATACATGCATATGTACATATTCATCAAAGAAAATAAACAATTGTCCTCTTTGACATGTACACCACCATTAGTAGCCCATGAACACATCAAATAACATTTTTATTAACATCACATGCACATACACACTTACACACATGACAAATCTTCTTCATCACAAAGCATAATAATCAACATTTCACAAGCATATACATTTATATTCTCTTCACATGGCATAATATCTAATTTTCCATGAGCATGTGCACTTTTATAGGTATTTAAAAAAAATCATCATTAACCTTTATGCCACAACATGATCATCCTCATCATACATACTCACACACCTTACATATGTTTTAGAAAGTAAGCATGCATCACATTCCCAGTCATCAATGTAGATCTCTAAACAAGTTTTGATTCAATATATTATGAGCCCTATAACTCATCGCAAGTCAAAAGTTATGGCCTTTTAAAGTTGGTTTGCGTGCATGACTCCAATCCAATTACTCCAAATACTCCAAAGCCTACTCATCTACGCATAAGCCCATTTCAAAAAGTCTTAAATCCTACTATTAAAGATCAAATTCACTCCCAAAACTAACAAACTCAATGGTAGAAACCTATTTAACAACATTATAACACACCTTATAAATAATCCTAACCAAATTTCTTTCATCTTCTATAACATTCATAATTTCACTTTCTCCTCCCATCATCCATTCAAGTCCACTCTCATTATAGCCCATATGAAATTTCCACTACTAGCTATTGAGATTTTTGAATTCTTAATTTATAGATGGTAGGGAACACATAGAGAGAACTAGAGCAAGTAGTAGCTATGATGAGAGGAGGGATGAATTTAAGGGAGGAGATACAAGCAAAAGAGGTGCATGAGGAGAGAATAGTTAGAGATGAACATGATAAAGTTATAAAGAAAAAGGAAAAAAATAAGAAGAATAAGAAGAAGTTGAAAATAAATTTACTTATGTATTAGAATGAAACGTAATTTCTTTTGTTTTAATAGTAAATTTAGGTGGAAGTGATAGGGCGATAAGGTGAAGTAGGTTTGTAATGTGAATCATATAAGGTGATGTATAATTTAAAATGGAAAGAGTATAAATGGTATTTGTGCCAAATCATCTAGTTTTATTTCAATTGACAAAGTAAGACTACAAGGATATATTTAATAGACATGGCCACGGTTCTGGAACCGTCGGTTCTAATTCATGAACCGGAAGTTCATGGTTCCAACGTATGTGGAACTAGATCGGAATCGGGTACAAGACCGATCGGTTCTGGTTCGATTCAATTCAATTTTTCTAAATAATATATTTAAAAAATTAATTTTTAGGAAAAATAAATTACATTAAAGTTGAAATAAAAATTATGACATTTTAATAAGGGCTTTTTTAATTAAAAATTATATATAAAAAATTAAAAAAAATTACACTTGACTAGTTAACTTAAATTAACTAGTTAACTTGAGATAAAAAAATTCAAAAAATTGAAATAAAATTAAAGCAAATATACTAAGTTAGTTTATATATATTGGTTTAAATAAAAAAAATTTACAAGATTGAATTAATAAAATAAATTAGAAAAATAAAATTAAGAAAATTAAGGGGCTTGAACTTAATTTTCTTACTAAAAATTAAGTTGCCTACGTCTCCTCTTGGGGTTTAGAAGAATTAAAGCCTATGTAGTTCTCCTCCCATTTTTTTTAAAGAAAAAATTAGACGTCCAACACAGGAAGTTGAAGTTCCTATTCCTCCAGTGGTTGTGAAGTCAAATAAATCTTTCTGGTTGTGAAGTCAAACAAATCTTTGTTTTCATCTCTTTCAATTTCTTGTGTCCTTAATGCCGCTCTAGACCAATCATCAGGCCTTCAATGATTCGGAAGCCATGGATGATCCAGTCTCATCTAAAATACTTCCTCCCACACTAAGTGTTTGTTCAATGACTACCATTGAAACTAAACTTGAGAAAATTTATTTAGTAATTAGTGTAAGAGTTGGAAACATATTTTGGTGTCGACTCCACCATTCAAGGACGAAAAAATCTTTTCCGAATTTGCTATCACCAAACTCAAAAACAATTATTAAATAAATGTCTAGTTCGGAAGATGAACCGGATGATCCTCTAAGTCTTTTTTTGTCTTTGCCACGAGACACGATCACCAATGCTAACTTTATTTTGTTCATCTCCCACTTGACTAGTAGGAAAAGAAGAAGAAATAGAAGAAGAAGCTGATGTACCAATATTTACATTATCATTAAATAATTATGCTAGTATTCTTTTAACATTATTAATTATTGATTCTATATTAACATCATTATCTTCCATGAGATCTAAACATCCACAATATACATTTAAATAATCATATAAGCCATATATTTTAATTTTAGGATAAAAAACATATGCAACAAAATTAATTAATGGAATGAATTTAAAAGAATTGAACCATTTTATTTTCACTATTAAAATTGATTCTTTTAAAACAATATCATTTTCATGTTCTTGCATTGCTACAACAATGTTGCAATATTCAATTAATAATAAATGAGATGTAAGATAATAAACACTAGTTGAAACATACATTGCATCATTAAAAACTTTTAAAATATCTAAAAGTTTTGTGCAAACCTCCCAATTTTGTGGATATAAATGAAGTTTATGCACATTATTGGAAATAAATGTGCACTATAAATTTCTGTATGCAAATGGCTTGTTTAATAATTCATAGGTTGAATTCCAATGAGTCAGAACATCTCTTGGGAATTTTTTTGGTCTTTTACTATTTTCTTTGCAAAATTTTCTCCAAGATTTCATTACTTGTGGATGTGTCCATAAAAATAAATTTGCTTTTTTAATTGGTAATAGGAGCACATCCAATGATCTTAAACCATCTTGTACACACAAACTTAAAACATGATATACACATCTAACATGAAAAAATTTTCCTCCAATATTTAGTTGACAAGTAGATTAGAGATCACTAATTGATGTGGTATTTGCTGCCACATTATAAAATGAAATTGAAAAATTTTTCTAATTAAAAAATATTCTTCTAAAATGTTGGCGGTATGCCGATCATCAAAAACTCTAAATACAATAATTCTTTTTTTAATAACCATTCATTATCAATCTAATGACAAGTTATTTTCATATACGAGTGATTTTGCCAATGATCACTCCAAATATCACTACAAATACATATCCGTCCATTAAAATTCATAAATAATTTTTGTAATTCTTTTTTTTCTTGTTTATATAAATTAAATAATGTAAGTTTTAATGTATCTCTAGGAACATGTTTAACTTGTGGATTTAATGCCTTTTGCAATAATTAAAAAACTAACTTTTTCACTAAAACTAAAAAATAAATGTTCCATACTAATCATTCTAGCTAATTTTAATTTATTTTGTTCATCATTATATTTAAATAAATGAGAAGAAGAAGAAGATATTGTGTACCCGGAAATTTGTGTTTGTCTTTATTTAACACCAATTTGTGTTGGATGTTTGTTAATGAAATGCCTTTTTAATGTGCTATAGCCACCTCCACTTTTAAATTTACAATTTTTGCCATAATAATTACAAATTACATCAAAATTGTCATTTGCATTTCTTTGCTGCTTAAAATGAACTTTGAAAATATCCAATTATGATTGAATTTTTTTCTTCTTCACCTTATTGTGGACTATATGTTGCAATTTCTTCCACATAAGCTTCTTGACCTTCTTGTGTTAAAAAATCATCTTGCAAATTATCCATCATATTATTATCTAAAACACAAATATTTGGTTGTGATTCACCAAAATATAATGATCTTGATCTTCCACTTGCCATTTTTTGATAAAAAATTAAGAATTTAATAAAAAATATTGAGAAGTGAATATAAAAATTGAAAGTGAAATTAATAAAAAAATAAATTAAGAGAATAAGAGAATATTAAGATTATAATTGAATAAATAATGTATTAGATTATAATAGAATAAATAATAAATAATAAATATTTGAATGAGTATTTTGAGAAAATATAAAGAGAATATTGAGAGAAAATTTTTTGTGAGGAAAAATGACTCGCCATCAACTCTATTTATACACACCAAAAATAATTTTTTGAACTTTTTAAAATACCCCCTAAAATAGTTGTTTATGGCTATTATTTTGGATAAAAGTGTTTTTTTCTTTTTTTAAAGGTAAAGTTCAAAAAAAATCTTTTTTTTAAATATTTGGCAGTTTGAAACTGGAACCGATAGTTCACGGTTTCGGATGGAGAGGAACCAGCCTTGAACTGGTTCCCCAACGAGTTAGGGCCAGTTCGGACCGGTTTGAGTTTGACCAGTTCCGGGCCAGTTCTGACCGGTTCGAGTTTGACCAGTTCCGGGCCAGAACCAATCCTTGGTCTGGCCTACTTGATAGTGTTTTGAACACCGTCCTTGAGGACTTGATGCCTCCTATTTAATCATATCTGGTTTTTTCCTAAAAAAAAAAGAAACAGTGGCCTAATATTTGTCTTTAGTGATGGAGGTGGATTCTCAGGGTCAGTCATATTCCTTGAGAGAAAAACATTAAGTTTTAATGTTAGACCAGAGAAGAAAACAAGTTATACAAAGAAAGGAAAAAGCTTTATTTCATATGATAATACAATAACTATTTTCTTCATCAGAGAGAAAAAAGTAGACTTGTTAACTTGATGAGCAAGGTTGTTACTTTTGTTAGTTATTTATTTTTA
>CATIWM010149184.1:0-32405 GCA_949671775.1 Mallotus repandus
TATATATTAAATTTAAACTCATAGGTTTCATATTTAATAAATAATATAATACTAATAGAATTTTTAACACATGTATTAATATGTTTTTAGTTTTAACAACACTTTTAGTTATTAATCATGTGAATATTATTTTATTTTAAATAATTCAATAATAAAAAAATTTGTGTTTAAATCAATGTATTTTAGTGTTAAATGTATGATGTATATTTTAAATTTTTATAAAATATAAAAATATATAATATTTTAAATATTATAGTTAATTACTAAATTTATATATTAAATAATAAAATGTAACGTATTTAGAAAAATTAAGATATTTATGTCAAAATTAAAAATTTAGGAATAAAATTGAAAATGTTTGATATTTTTGTACAAATATTTAGTTGATGTGACAATAGACCTCACATTAATAGTGTCATCCTAGCTGCCACATCAACACTTTCATACTCGATTTTGACCAAAATTAATTGTAGGCTATAATTGCAACTGATTTATTTAATTTCATCATTTTTGACAAAATTTTTAAATGTATGCTAAAATTGCAACAAGTCAAAAAAGTTTGAATTTTTTAGACCAATAGGTCACTAAAATAACATTTAATACATTAAAATATTTTTTCTAATTATATATTTTATGTAAAGATAATGCCAGTATAAAATATATTTTGATATTATTCAAATAACACAAAAATATTTTAGAATATAAAACGATATTTATTCATTATAATTATCACATAAAATATTTTTGTTACATAATTTAAAATATAAAATGTTAAAGTTGTGGAATTGAATCTGGTAGTGCTATGAGAACTGTTAGACATTTTTGAAGTAATATCATATATATTGAGAGTAGAATTTCCATTATTTGTTTTCAATCTTTCTTAACAATAAGATACATAATAACTTCAGCATAATTTTCTTGAAGATTATGAAACCGAATTGCACCAAACATAAACACTAGTCCAATTGCAAAACTGCGCGTAAAACAGTACATTTAGCTTCCTCGCTCAATATGTTTCAACTAAAAATAATTTCTAGTAATTGATTAATTGTTGACGCAAATCACATGATTATTAATGTTGTTAGTATTCTCAATATTTAGTTGATTAAGTTTTTATTTTTATTTTAATACGATCATTGAATGACATCCGTTGTGAAATAATGTTTGATATATTAAAAAAGGGACATTATTAAATGAAAATTGAAATATATTAGAGAAATAATTAAAAAATCAAAGTTATATAAATAATTATTTCCTATAATTTTGTTAAATATGCTAGAAAAATAACTATTTATTTATGTTTCTAATTTTATTCGTTTTAAAATTCAGTTGTGCATTATAAAATATTAATGAAAGTTTATTTGATATTTATTATTCATTTGAAAAGACTTTTTATTTTTTATTTTTTGACATAAGTTAATTTTGCAACAAATATTTTTAAATAGTGATTTCAAAAATTCAATAAAATTAAAAAATTGTGTTAGCGTATTGAAATTTTTTTATTAAATATGTCACAGTTAATTTTAATTTCTTTACTTTTAGTTATTTTAAAAATGAAAAAGAACAAAACTTATTTAAGTTTATAACTTATATTACTATTGTAAATAATTCAAAAAAAAAAAAAAACAAATACATGGTTCTTATATTTAATATACATAATATAAGATGTTTTAGACAGACTTCATTCCATCTTTTCTTTTCCTCGGCAATTATTGTTGCAAAAAAGAAAAGTATCATTTATTGTATATTTTTCTAAAAAATTATCACATAAATTAAAATATTGAAATACTTACCTATTAATTTCTTTTTGTGAATGTTGATCTTCTATTGGCTTCAAAAGTAACGTCTGTTGAATTTAAGAAGTTGATGATATTTCCACCTTTGTAATTTGAGCAATTTTATCTTTAGAAAATATTTTAGTCACTTTGAAATTTAAGGTAGTTGGATCATGTTCATCAGCTGTCACTGGAATCTAAATAATTTTTGCTTGTCCAATTAGTTGCATCAAAACTTATGGAATTATTGTCAATTGTTCTTTTAATTAAACAACCATATTGGGTAATAATACATTTGCATGAATTTTAACCTAATTTTGAACAGTTGTTTCAAATACTATGAAGCATGTAGAGCCAATTGAATTTTCGACAATTACATTTAATCGATACTTGCAAATGAAATATACTTTTATATTATGTACTATTTTATTAATTTTATAAAATAACAAACTTACTATATACATGTCAGACAACTTTTAATTTTTCCACAATTAGTACACCAAACTTGTGTTTTATAAGTTCTTATTCCTTTATGATATCAGGATACGCATTGCTTTATATCATTATCTATTCGATGCATTAATATCAGTTACATTCGCTATGCATGTAAATTTAACATTGCTTTATATCATTATCTATTCGATGCATTAATATCAGTTACATTCGCTATGCATGTAAATTTAACTCACTGACATGTAATATATTTTTAGTATTTTATAAAATATTTTATTTTTATTAGTAAATTTTTCAAAAATAGTCTTTTGTTCATGAGCATCCACTTCAAATAATTGTTGTGTAGTTTTTCTATTCAACTTTGCTTGTTCATCAGGATCAAAAATCATTCTTTAGATTGTTCCATAATAGATATTCCACTCTCTAATTTTGTGTGCGTCATTGTATAATATATAGTAAGTATATTTTAAATTGTTTTATAAAAAAGTAATTATAGTTACTTATTTTGTGGTTCCAAAGATTATGGAATATTTATATTTATGCAATACTGTGTTGCAGAACAATTAAATATTGAAATATTTCCTACACATAACATATTTGAAAAAAAAAAAAAGTAGTTAGATTACAATGAATTATTATAAAATGATATTTTAATTTCTAAAAAGTCTATAATTATTATAACAATAAATTATTATAACATATTGAAGTGTTGGGCATGTGCCCCATGCACAGACACACGCACTCACGCACTCACATTTCGCTCACGTGGTTCCTTCGCGTGTATACGCACAAAAATTCATATGTCTATAAATATCGTATCCTTTTTCATTTTTGGGGGGATTTTTTTAGATATTGTACCAAAACTTTATCAAACTGAAAACTTCGAAAACCCACATTTAAGACTTTTAAATCAATTCCATTAATTATTCTTAGAATTTTAAGACCTGACTTACAAACTAAACTGTGCCTCAATCATTGTCAAAGCATGCTTTAAAAGTATATTAATATGCATTTTTCATGTCATTTTAACATTCGAATAAGGATAGCTTGCGAAACATCATTTTGGCCCAATTAATCATTCTCACTTTCTAAATCAAGTTTAGTTCTAATCTGAGGACCCGAAACATCATTTTGCAAGTTTATTTTATTGTAATTGCATTTTTCTCTTCTACCTCTACTGTCTTTTAATTTTACTGCGCTAGCCAACAAATTGGGATAAATTGTGTGATTTATGTGGTGAAGTCTAACCTTTTTGCTTATTATTTGACAATCACTATGTTGTTTGCATTTTGTAATTGTGTTATTATGCATTCTCTAGCCTAAAATGTGAATTTTATAAAAAAAAATATCATTTTTACAATAAAAATCACATTTTCATAATTTTTACATGCTTTTTATGTTACTCTTGTATTTTAACATTAAAAATTCATGATTTTTACATTTTAATATTAAACATTGCATTTTGTCATAAATTCTACAATCCAACAGTAAAAATTGCATTTTGATAAAAATCCATATTTCTATGTTAAAAGCCATTGTTGGTACAATTTTTGGTAAACGGGGTTTAGTTTGAATTTGAGCATGCTAGAGGAGATAAACTTCTATCAAATGAGAAGGTTCTGAAGCGTCTTTACCTCAATTTGCTTTAATTTCAATAAAAACTTTGTAAATTTAAACAAGAATTGAGAAAGAGAATTTCACTGAATATTGAAAAGATAAATTTTGCATTAATGAAATTAACAACAAGCTTAAAAACTTGAATAGCTAAAAGAAAGTATTGATAGTGATTGGTTGATAATGATTTTTTTTATAATGATTATTTGTGATGATTGGTTGTAGATGCCCACAGTGATTTTTTGTGTCTCTATTTATAATCACGGAATTTACTTCTCCAATTTAATTTTCCATCTCAAAAGTTTCTTCTGTTTCTTGGAGAAATAATTTTTGTAACTTCCAATATGTGAATTACTTCTCTAAGCAGCTTCAACAGTTAGCTTTCATTCTCCAAAATATTCTATCTTTGACAATAAGTTATACTGATGTGGGTTGGGTTTTTAAATCAAATCAGTTTGGACCAAAACTAATGGGCTCAATGTCTTTTAAACCCAAATTTAAATATGAGTTTAAATAATGCCCCCTACATGTAATTAGCTAGGGTCAAGTCCAAGGCTAATTACATGCAAATAAAAGACCATGTTTGTTTATCTTGCCAAACTTTTCTCTTCCTTAATTTTTTCATTTTCTTCTTCTCCGTGTTCATGCCAAGACTAAAAGTAAAATCTTGTGAGCTTAATGAGCACTATTATAAGGTACTCGACCCAATTTACAAGTAAAAAAGCGCTGAAGAATATCATCGGAGATAGGCCTAGTACATACATCAACAATTCCTATTAGAACGGCAAAAAAGGGCCGCAAAATATTATGATATTTCATGCACTTCCCCAAGCTCTCAACCAGGTTCTTCTTCTTCTCTAGCAAAAAATTTAAATTCAAATTTTGTAGAAATTAATGAGAATCAATTTAATTAGTCATTAATTTCTTTAACTCCCCAAGAAAAATTTAGTGTTCTCTCAACAAATCCTTCTTAATCTTTACTTCCTTCTCCAAATCACTTTCAAAATTCAAATGCCCAGACAATAAATTACTCAAAATCCATCACACCCAATTTAATTTTCTTACTTTCTTTACATACCCATAATCCAAAAATCGCTAATTTCAAATTTTCCTAAAATTTGTTTTCCCTTTCTTCACTTTTCTTTCTTTATTTCTTTCTTTCTTTCTTCTTCTTCTATTTTAACTCTTTTTGTTCTCACCACCAACTCCCAAGCCCAGGACCTTGATGTGTGCTTGCCAGACATCATCACCACCTAAGCTCCTATTGTTTCACCATTGACACTAGCTGCCTTCATCGAACAACAGGTTGCCATTGTTAAGCCGTCAATGTGAGCTGCTACTAGCGCTTAGCAGCTTATCACCACCGAGTCGCACACAACAACTTCTCCCTCCATCCCTTGCAGTAAGGTAACAGCCTCACCCTTTCTCGAACTCAAACAGCCTCTCAAAGCCGCTCCTAGCGCCTAAACATATCGTGCTGCCACTCCACCATGTAGGGTTCCGATGATCCAAAGCATCGCCGCCAAGTGAACAACACCTCCAAGTAGAGAAATAGCTCCATCTTCGACCAAACTGACAGCTTCCCCAATGCCATCATTGGTCGCAACGCTTCACATCACATGCAACATTCTTACTGCTCTGTCGATGGCCAAGGTTGGTTCACTGCTTGGGTTTGTGAACTTTACAACTCCATCAAACACCTTCAAATCATTTTTCCCAAAAAATTTTCAACTCAAAACATATTTTAGAAGAAGCAAAAAAGGTATTTTTATGAATAAGTTTGTGTTGTGAGAATTAATTTTGAGATTAATTATAATCTTAATGTGTATCCATATGGTTTGAAGCTTGTTGTTGCTTTGTGGACAATTGGGGTATACCAAGTCAATATGACTCGTGAACTACTCAAGGTTGACTCGAAAAAAGTTTGAAATTGACTCAATGTTAGTTGAGTCGAGCTCAAGCTCGATCTACTCGAGTATTCTGTCGAGTCGAGCTCGAGTCTTTATAATACTCGACTCTGTAACCTCATGAGCTTTTATCAAGCTTTGATATATTTATGAGTTTACCCTTATATTTTATAATATTTACTAATTTAACCTAACTGTAAAAGTAAACTAAAAATAACCTAGTTGAGAATAATATATAGATATGGGTAGCTGTCGACTACTTCTATCTCCTCCGTAGTGGCTCCCTTCTTCTTTGTAAAAAATTTCTTCCAATTAAATCTTATAATTAATTTTATTACAAGCTAAAATTCCCTTTGCTTCATGCCTTTATAGTCAGTTTCAATCTCCATTTTTTTTTATCTTTACCTTAATTTTTTATAAGAATAACTTGTGGGTACATTGTTGTTCATTGCTCCAGCCTTTAGTCTTCAATGAGAACGGTCTGATCAGGTGCCCTTCTTGTTCCTATGCACCTTTATGATCTGATCTCCTTGATTATTTTTCTTTTTAATTTCTTTTTTTATAATTATATTATTTTATTCTTTGCTCCAGCCCAGTCTTTTATTTTTCAAGCTTTTTTCTTATAATTGCATGACTATCTATATTAGTTGTCTGTATTAGCAAAGTAATTTTTTCTTATAATCGGCTTCATCCTCTACCAGAGTAATGTGGGTATTTTTTGAATTAATTTTTTTTCTATGAATTATAAATAATACAAGTTCCATTTTCTTGTTTTGTTCTTCATTTATAACCCAATTAAGGGATATAGGTTCTGTTCAAATTTTTATCTTAGCTATTTTAGTAGTTATCAACAGCTGTATTGGATTTGCTCTTACATATGATAATGGAGCCATTATGATTGATGGCCATAGAAAATTAATGTTTTTTGTAAGCATGTATAGTACTTTGTGAATTGGCCTTCTATTTCAATTTCTTTTAAACCCTCAAGATTAATGTTTCTTTTTTATTGGTAAATATTCGTCATTTTTTGTTAAATAAATAATAAATAGTTTTTATTAAATAAATACTATATGATTAGCTTATTTTTACAGGAGATACAATTATTAGTTGTTTACGGCCTTTGAATTGCTTAAGGGTTCTTGTATCATATGGGTATAATTTTTCCTTATTTCAGGTATGACCACCCTATTATATTGATAGTCTTTGATGTTGAATCATTTGGCCTGCTAATACTAAGATTATAAATTTTTTGTCTTATTGACCAATTTATTATTAGAACTGATAGCTAACAAATTAATTTTTCATGCATTTGAAAAATAATTTGGTGTTGCAATATGAAACTGCATGTTTTGTTTTATAGTCACTTTCTTTTATTAATGTGCTTATAATTTATTGACTACTCCTTGATCTATTGATGCATCAATGGCCTTTAAGAGTATGAGTAAATTCAAACCCTATGCTATTACAAAAATTTACTAACTATATTTTACCAATAATTTTTTCATATATGTCTTCCTCTCTACCTTGAAGTTTCCTCTACCCAAGTTAATGTATCTTTGAGGCAAGATTTTTCTAGTGATCAACTTATTTTAGATTATGATCCAGGTGCAACACCTACTACTACTGAAACTAGTGAAGATCATAATACATAAGAGGGTGATTCTCAATTTAAAATGAAAAAATGACCAAAGGCATCTACAGTTTGGTTGGAATTCAAAGAAGTGATACTTCCCAATGGAAGCAAGAAAGCTGAATGCAACCATTGCAACACTAAGTTATCCATTCCATCAAGTAAGAGCACCACTCATTTCTTAAGACACTTAAAGGGATGTTTAAGGCATAAGATTTTTCGAAAACAACACTAAAAGATTACTTTCCATACCATAGATTCAAAAGATGATGTAGAATTTGTTACACCCATTATTACTAATAGAAAGTTTGACATGCTGAAAATGAGAGAGGCAATTGCACATTGGATCCCATGTATAGCATCCTATTACAATTATCAAGGAAAAAGGTTTAATATGATACAAAGGTGTGGCATGCCTAAATGGGAGAAAATTTTTCGCATCACAATTAAAAAGGATTATGTGCAAGTTTATAAAATAGAGAAGAAAAAGTTGAAGTCACTATTAAAAAATGTCAATAAGATTAGTGTAATAATAGATCTATAAAGATCAACTAGTCAAAAGATTGAGCATATAGTTCTCACTGGACACTTCATTTATTCTAATTAGAAATTACAAAAGTGTGTTCTTAGCTTTGTTCATTTACCTCCTCCTCACCATAGTGTTAAGATAGCTGATAATATTTACAAGTGTTTAAAAGAATGGGGTATTGAGAATAAGGTGTATACTATTTCGGTAGATAATGCCACCAACAATGATGTCGCAATTAGGATTTTGGTTGACACCTTTTCAAAAAATAAAAAGTTGCTTTGCGGAGGAAACTAGTTTTATATAAGGTGTTGTGCATATATTTTAAACCTCTTGGTTCAATATGGTCTTTCAAAAATTAATCATATCATTGAGGACATTCATGATAGTGTCTGTTTCATCAATCAAAATGAAGCTAGACTTATGATGTTCTTGGAGATTGTACAACAATTTCAATTGCCTTGTAGAAAGCTAATTCTTGAATGCAAAATAATGTGAAAATCCATATATTAAATTTTGTCAATGACAATTAAGTTCAAAGAGGTGTTTCTAAGATTTAGAGATCAAGAACCACAGTACTATTATTGTCCAAGCATTGAAGATTAGTTAAAAGTAGAGAAAGTTTATTCAATTTTGGAAGTGTTCAATTCAACCACTAATATCATCTCTGGAAGTGAGTATCATACTTTAAATCTTTTTTCTTAATGAAGTTTATCGAGTGAAAGTATCATTGGATAAGAAGTTTCAAGATAAAAATGAAGATGCATTTGTTCATGGTATGATTAGAGATATCAAAGAAACACTTGATAAATATTAGAGATAATGTAATTTATTGATGTCTATTATTGCCATTTGAGATCCTAGGTGCAAAATGAGAGTCATTAAATTTTGTTTTCCTAGAATGTACCTTAAGGAAGAAGCTCAAGATAATATTGATAAAGTTTAAAAAGCTTTGTATAAGATATATGATGAATATGTGGCTAAATTTCAATCCAATGGTGGTGAAAGAAGTGATGAAACACTTATTGGTTGCTCTAATTATAATGTGAACATTCAAACTTCATCTTCAGGTTGGTTAGAATTTGCTCAATTTGTAAGAACTATTGAAACTGTTCAACCTCAAAAATATGAGTTGGATAATTATCTTGAAGAAGGATGTTATATTTATGAGGGAAATGCAGTACCATTTGATGCATTAGAGTAGTGGAAAGTAAATAATTTGAAGTACCATATTTTATCTGTATTGGCAAAAGATATACTTGCTATTCCTATTACAACTATAGCTTCAGAAGCTATATTTAGAGTAGGAAGTAGAGTAATTTGATACATACCATGCATCATTATCTCATTAAATTGTTCAGGTTTTACTTTGTGGAGGAGATTGGTCGTAGTCTTTATGGATTAAAGAAGAAAAATAAAGTAACTTTTTCGTTTCATTTTTCATTTTCCTTTAGACTACAATATTTAATATTTAAAATAATTCTTATATATATATATTTTTGTCTCTGTAGAAAGAGAAGCAACAAACAACAATAGTTATTCCTATTCCTTAGAGTAAGTACTTTAACTATTGAAATTTATTTAATGTATTTTATTTGTTGTTGTGGTATTTTGCTTTGATGGTTGATTTTTTGTATCTTTTTCTTGGTGGTTGACTTTATTTGACAAGTTTATAGTGATTTGATTTATAAGCCAAAGGAAAAGGTTCTCACAAAATTGGAAAGTTTTAAATCTCACATTCTCACCAATTAATAAAGTTAGAAGTAACTTTGTAGGTTTTTTTTTTGAAAGTTGAAAATGTTGAAAAGTTAGGATAGGGATAGACATATGGCGATTGTGTAAGTATGCAATTTTAATTGCTTTGAATGCTCTAACTTGTAAATTTATTAATAGAATGTCTATGTACTGTCATGATTATTTTGAAATGAAATATTTAAAGACAATCTAGTAATGGTCAGATAGAACCAGATGCTCTAGCTAGCTAGTTACCTTTGGGAGATCTCCAATAGAATATAGGTAAATCAAAACTAAAAATATAAGATAAAATTTTTCCTTATTTTGTCTCTATTAGAATATTAGGTAAATTAGAACTTCAAAACTTTATATTTGAGAATAGACATTGAGATTTAGCTCAACATTTTTATATGAAGTTTACTCTACAACTTACAGATGCTTTTGTTTTGTATTCATAATTAATGGCCATAATTATAATCAAAGAAAATTGTTTATTAACCATATATTAATTAACCTTCAGTATTTATTCTCTTCTTGTTGATCAACTTTTTTGGATAATATTAGTACTGCTTCTATTGATTGCTCTTTTAATTCAAAGGCTAATGCATTTCTTCTTATCTAATTGATCGTGCTAGCACAATTCTCTGATTTTTTTTATTAATTTCAGGTTAGTCATCTTTTATTTTCTTGTTACTTTCATGTAGTTTTTATATTTTTAGTTTTCAAGCAGGTTAGCCACCTTTTATTTTCAAACATTTTTGTTTTTCATTTGGAATATTGTTTTTGCTCTTTGTTTGTTGTATTTAATATTATATGAATTTATTGTATGTTTGATTAGGAAGGGAGAATGGACCAAGAATCATGAAGGATGTCAAGTTAACAAATGCAGAAAATATTAGAGACCAGCAATTATTATTCTTTTTTATTCTTAGTAATTAATGAACACTATAATTTTATTTATCTTTTAGTTATAAGTTATAATTTATTGTATTATTACTTCAAATTTGAATTCCATTGAGCTTATTTGAACTTTATACATCTTAGTATTGGAGCATGAATGACAAAATACTAAAAATTATATATATGTTATCGAGTCGAGCTCGAGTATGTTCAATTTTTTAACGAGTCAAGCTCAAGTTTTGAAAGGGAAGCTTGATCGAGTTCGAGTTAAGTTTCGAGCTGCAAGTTTTAATATTGAGTCGAGCTTGAGCTTGGCACTGTGTCGACTCGATACCCTCAGTGGACAATTTAGTGATAAAACTTGTGTTCTTGTTTTTGGAAAAAATATATTTTTTCTTGAGAACATTGCAAATTTGTTAATGAAATCTTAGTTAGTTGTAGAATTCAAATGCTTTAATCGGTATTGCTCCAAAACTTTGATTAGCATTTGGATATATTATCTTTATTTAAGTTGAAAATTTTATGCATTATATTTAGTATATTTCGGCTATTTAGTTTTTTTATATATTATTCCTCTTGTTGATGCCAATTTATTATCTAGAATGTTGCACTTTACTCTTGAGAAAATGCAAACTTATTTGGGGATTTTGTGTTTAATGTTGACGCTTGAGCCTAAAAGTTAAATTTCAAAAGCTTTACTTGGCTTTACCCTAAAATTTAATTTGGCATTTTTGTTTGGTGATCTCGGCACTCTTTATGCATTTTGCCCCATTTAACCAAAGATTTCAATCATTCTTAGTTTATCTCAACTTTCAACCATTATTTAATGGTTTGGAATTTGGCTACTTGATGATCTCAAAGGTTAAGCATATGTTGTTTGCTTTGCTAAAACAAAAATTCATTCATGATTATTCACAAGCTTTTAAATGCTCTAATTTGACAATTTTGGTAAACTTTAAGTGAATGGCCATGCTTTTGCTCTATATTAGCCAAAAACTTCAATTAATTTTGAGCTTAATTTGGCTAATCATTAGTAATGATTTAGAATTTAGAACCCTTGACTTGATGGTATTGAAAGAAAAATGCATGTTTGGTTTGCTAAACACTCTCTCATGGTTATTTGATAAAATTTATAGCACCTCCAAAGGTTTTGAATGCTCTTTGTATTGACAATGTTGAATGACTTTGAACTTTATTGATTCTCCATTAGAAATGGCCATAATTTTGCTTGACGCTCTTTTACTTGTTATAGCCAAGATGTTGGTAATGCTAGGTCCATCCAAGCTTGGTTTTGTGAATTATTTTGACTTTAATGGAATAAAATATGAAGAATTTTCTCGGCTATTTTACTAAGCTAATCTTGCAAAAAATTTTATTCATATTCCAAACCAAGGTTCTAAATAGCTTTGAATTTATTTTAGCAAAAATTTTCAAAATAATAATTTGAAAAAAAAATGACCTTTGGTTTAATAAACCAAAAGTAACTCTTTAGCCTAGTTATAATTTTGGCTCTTGGAACCAAAATGAAATTCATGTTTTGTCTTAGAAAATTAATTCTTGTTTTGTTTTTTAGCAATTTGTACAAATTTATATCCACCTTAATAATTTTGGCAAATATTCATGATGCAAAAATATATTATTTTTCTCTTCTGTGTCAAATCTAGCTTTCATTGGAGCATCAATTTTATAGTCTATAATGTTGCTTTAGATTGTTGCCAAAAAATTCAAAATATTTTAGCAAGCTTGATGAGTTCAACAAGTCACTGACCATTTTTATTTATTTGCTTCAAGTGCTTAGTGCTAGCACATGGTTGTTTTCTTATACCATTTGAACATTATCCTACTAATTCAATCTCTTTAGGTTGCAAATGATGCCAAATTAAGATTGTCACAACTCTTAGCCTAGTTACATGCTTCTATTCTTGTCAAAAATTTGGCATAAATGTTTATTTTCCATGGCCTTAAGGCCTCTGTTACTTATTTATGCACTTTAACTTGAACTTCCACTAAGCCAAATGATTTGTCTTTTAATTGCATATCATTTCTTAATACACTGACAACTTTGAGTTTTCAAAAATTCAACCCTTGGATAATTTTCACTGTTCTCCTGAAATTTAGTCTTTAGACTTGGACTTGTTTACAGGATTTAGCCGAAATTTAAATTTTGGCTTTTTTTTACCATGGTAAAATGAATCAAATCATATTATCTTTACCTTTCAAACTTCTTTTCATAATTTATTTTGGCAGAATATTACCAAAATTCCTATCTTTATGGAATTTTCTTATTTATTTCAGTATTGTCAAGCCAAATAAATTGTTCCCTTAGATTGTTACACTTATCCATCCTTAATTTTGCGATAACAAATAAATTTTCTTGGGAAAGTATGCATTGATTATTTTTTTCCATGTGAATTTTGCATACTTTCAAAATTTATGACTTGGTGAAGCTAATATTTCAACTTTTGAAGCAAGGCATTTTTCAAAAGACTAGCATGTAGCTTTAAAAAAAGTACAAACACCTATACCTCAAAACATGCCATCCAAATTATCTTGCACACTATTTCTTAGCCAGTGCTTGCTTGCACATTACCATAAGGCATATTTATTTATTTTAGCAATAACTATTATTTGCCCCCCTAAAATATCTTGTAATAATAAAAAATTATATCTCTAAGGAAACTATTGTTTTTTGGCCAATTAATTAAATATTTGGCCCATTTATTTTACAATTTTCTTTCTTGGGGATTTAAGGAATTATTCATTATATCGCAACTTCATCTGACCTGTATTACTTTGTGGACTAACATTCTCCCTCCCATTCATTTTTGCTTTGTATTGAATCTTGGGGTTTGAATTTGCATCAACTTCTAGCCATCCATTAGCACCTTTTCTTATTATTTCTTTGGTTCTTTCTTTATAGTGAAGATGAATCCACTGTCCACTAATGTTCCACACCTTTCTTCCACCCATTTGGCTTTCAACACATGAGACACTACTCTCAAAGCAGAATATGTACTAATTTTCCCCCTTCTTTTATTCAAATCAAGTCTTCATTACCTCATATATATGTCCTCCTTGAGCAACTTTTGTCTTTAAAGACTCTTCGTGCCACAGGGACTTCATTAAGCAGGCTACATCTTTCTGATGATGACTTAGATGAGATTGAAGTATCTTCATTGTCTTTCAGTTATTTTCCTTTCATTCCAAATTTCATTTTCTAACTTATACATATTTTCTCAGGAATTAAAGCTTGTTATTATCAAGGACATACCCATAGATACTTGTCCTGATTTTCTTAGGATAAAGTAATTCCCTTTTCCTTTTTTCCATTTATGATTGCTTTTGCATTTCCATTGCTAATTTCCAACTTTAATTTTTAGGTTTTTCTCCTACAGAGGAAATAATGGGGTGCCTCTCACTCTCCTACCCTTTATAGTGTCTAAAGAAGGTCCTTCCTTGCCTTATCCAAATTCTTCTTCCCAGGACTTCATCTTCAAAAGAAAATGCCATCCTCCTCCTTCCTTTTTCAAATCTTGGTTAAGTATTTTGATCTATGGACAAACGGGTAGATAGATTGGCTCCTCACTTTAGGTTCTTATGGAAAAAGTTGGGCATTTTTTAGCTCATTCAGATGACTGAGCAGCTTATCTTTAACCAGCTTGCTTTAGTTACTGTTGACTTTAGTTCTGGTCCTCTTCTTACAACTACGTTCTTTTCCCTTTTTGTCATATGATAATTACTTTTATTAGATTTTGTTTGCCTGATTGACAAGTCTAAGTATATCTAGATATATATTTATTTTAGGACTTTTGGGAGTTATCCTAAGGTCATCAATGAATATTCTTCTTGCTCTGAGGCTCCCACTCATAAGGAACATATTAATTTCTTTCTTACTCTCTAAGTACTTTTTTTGTCCTGTCCTTGGGAGGCCAAATGTTGAGTATCTCCCTCTATCTAAAGCTTTAGCCAATGGTGACCATATGCTTTAGGTTGTGTGTTTCCTTGGAAGCATGTATTCTAACCTTAGGAAATGTATGTCTAATGAGCCTTTTCATTATTTGAATGGTGGGATATTGTTTTTACAAGTTTAGCTCCTAGTTTACCTTCCCGAGCTAAATTATAAAGCATGCCCTCCTTCTCTTTCGTCTCTTCTTAGCATTGGAGACACTCTAATCTCTTATGAGTGTTCTTGGACACATGTCGAAGTATTTTTATTCTTTTTTTTTATGGATAAAAGAGATAAATAGAAGATGTTTCTTTATAAGAATTTTCTTAGCCACCCAAGATGGCTTCGCCATTTCATCAAGTTTACTTACTTGATTAGTAAACAGATCTTCTATATAGCCACCACCTTTCGGCCTTTTGTGTTGGGTACTGCATACGCTTTTAAGAGGGATTCATGTCTTACTAGGACTCCTTTTTCTTTTGAGATGTACTTCCCTTTTTAAGCAGTCCATAGTTTGGACTAGAGCCCTTTATTCCTCTACTTTTTTTTAGATATCACACCTATTCCCCTTCTTGGTGTGGATCCATTATCGTGCTTTAGGGAAGTGATTGAGGCAGTGAAAAAGGAATTAAGACCACTCCATTTTCATGTTGCCCCACCGAGCCTGAGGGTATTGAGGCTTTTCATAAGTTGTGGCATTTGAGGTTTAAAAAGCTAAATTCTTATTCCCCTAAGGAAAGCCAAGGTAAGAACTTCTAACTCTTATTTCCTAATATTACTTTATTATTTATCATATTAATTCTTTATTCTTTTGCAGAGATGATTACCCCTAAGAAAAAGGATTCAACTGTTGCTTCCAAGGATAAAGGGAAATAAGTAGCAACTAGTTTAAAAAAAAAGAAAGGCTCCTGTCCCTTGTCCTCCTCCTTTAAGCCATAAATCCCCTTAGCTTAGCACTTTGCAAAGCTCGTCTAAGGAAAAATCCAAAGAAGAAGTTAATATTGAAGAAATAGAAGATGAAGATGAAGATAATAAAGAAGAAGAAGAGCTGAACATTGGCTCTAGTAACTATTTTCCCTTTTCTTTCCATTTACTTTATTATATTTTTACTATCTTCTAATCTTATTTGTCTTGGTGAAATAACTGACAACCGTGAGAATGAGGTACCCACCATGCCTTAAGATATTCCTTTACCAGCTAGTTCAACATTTACTAAGGTAGATGTTTCATTTTGATTACAGAAATTCGTTCCAACCAAGAAGGCTAGCGTATAACTCTTTACTTCCACTGTTGACTGTGCTCCATCTCCAATCCTTTGGTTTTCTATTCTGTTGCATTTCCTTGACTTATGAAATTATTTTTAACCATTATGCTAATTATCATTAATTTACGCAGGATTTTGATACTTGGTGTCCTAATCAAGACAAAGACTTATCTTTAGAGTTGAACTTCTTGAACACACCTCTTGGTGAAGGTGAGAGAAGCTCTTTTTTTAGCTCCAAATGAAGAATAAGTCAAGAAAGCTAAGGAATCCCTAAATTCTATCCTTAATTTGGAGATTTGGTTGTTGAGAGAAACCTAGAGATCCACTTTACTCACTGATGTTGGCATTATAGAGCATAGTACTAGGTCTCCAACTATTTCTACTCTGAGAGAGCAGGCCATTTGGGGCTTCTCTCATCTTGATGAGGCTAGTGCTAACCAGTTGGATGCTTTTAAGAATCTTAGTACTTTTCATCAACAAAGAGAGCATTTCTTTGCATAGCAATTGAAGATAAAGGAAATAGAAGTTGGAGAAGTTGAAACTAAAACATCCTTTGTTCAAATGGTAGTAGAGATAGAGGAGCTGGAGGCAAAGCTCCTTACTCTAAAGGCTAAGAAAGGGGAATTGCTTAAGAAGAATAAGGACTTGGCATCTGATTACCATGTAGTTGCTTCTAGGGTCAATGTTATGGGGAAGTCCTTGGCTAACCAAAAAAAAGTTGTCTTTAGATGGAAAAAATAAGAGAAGGAGGCTTTGATGACCAAGAAAAAGTGCTTGGATATTTGGGATACCCTTTGGGGTTTTGACTTTGACTCTATATGACCTGTGTTATGACTTTCTCTTATGATTTTATGCCTTTGATGGCTTTGAATACCTTGTGGTTGTATGACTTGACAATATCACTCTATTTTATATTGTGGTACTTGTTATGAGCCATTATTATGATATCTTATATATGATGACTTATTGTAGATGGATTTCTCATTTTGTCTCATTTATAAATCATCGCTGGTCACTTCACACTTGAGCACCACAACCATGCATTTAACACCAAAAGCACCATTTTTTTTTTGTAGAAATGCTACCAAAATTTTATAAAGTTCATTGTTTATGGCAAATATATCATTATTCAACAAAAAATTTATAATTACTAACACAACTTAAAAGAGAAAAATTCTTTTATTTAATTTAAAAGTGGCTTTTGTAGCTAACTTACAAAAAAAAAAATAAAGTAAAAACTACCACTAATTAAGAATGGTGGTAATTTTCTGGCCAAAGACCAATTACATAACTTTTAAGCTTTTTCTCAAAATATTTTTTTAAGATATTTCCCGTTGATAAACCTTTTATATGGGATTCCGTCTAAACTTTCCAACCAATAAGCATTACCATCCAATACCTGGTGAACTCTAAATGGACCCTCTTAGTTTGGGGACCATTTTTCTAACTCCCTATCTTTAGTTCCTGGTGGCAAAATTACTTTCTACAATAAATCTCCTACTTCAAATTGCTTCTTCTTGGTTCTTGTAATATAAAATCTAGAGATCTTTTTCTTTTGAACAATCATACTGATGAGAGCTTTTATCTTTCTTCATCCACATTCTCTAGCTCTATTACCATAGATTTATAAAACTCTTAAGGAGTCAAGTTATTATACTTGGTTATTCTTAGAGATGGTATGCACACTTCTAAAAGCAAAATTGCATCATAGGCATAGGTGATGGCAAATGAGTTGGTACCTATCGCCTCTCTTTTAGAAGTTTTATATGCCCATAAGGTCTAAGATAAGATTTTAGGCTAGTCTTTTGAATTATCCTCAAGCATTTTTTTAAGAATGTCTGTTAATATCTTATTTGATGCTTATGCTCGACCATTTGCCTAACCATAATGAGGAGTGGAGTTCAGGAGCTTAATATTATAATCTTATGCAAATACTTTCATCTAATCACTAGTAAACATAGTACCTTGGTCAGCTGGTAATAGTTTGAGGAATTCCAAAATGGTGGATGATATGCTCCTTAATAAACATAATGACATCTTTTTGCTCTACTTTCTTTATAGGAATAGTCTCAACCCACTTGGTGAAATAGTTAGTGGCAACTATGATGAAGCTATGGCCTTTGGATAAAGCAGGGTAAATTTTACCAATAAGACCAATAGCCCACCCTCTAAATGGCCATGGCTTTATCACAGGGTACAAATAATCAATGCATATTCTTTGAATGTTCCTACTTTTCTAACAATGTTAGCAGCCTTTAGAATAAGTCACACAATCTTTTAGGATAGACGGCCAGAAGTAGCCATGCTTATATATTAGCCTCCTTATTTCTCTACCTACTTGATGTGCTCTACAGACGCCTTCATGCACCTACTTTAAGATCTCCATTATTTGTGGGAATGAATGGCACCTTAAAAGTAAGCCATCAGGGGTCTTTTTGAATAATTCATTCTCCAACAAGACATAATTCAAAGCTTGAATCCTAACTCTGAATGGTACTTTTTTAGCAAGATTCTCAAGATAGTCTACAATTTTAGCACGCTAGTCTCCTGCCACATTCATATCATAATTAAATGTCACGATTTGCGTTCCCCTTTCAAGGATGGATGGATGGATGGATGAATTTTTTTATGTACAAAAATTAATTTATGAGTTAACTCCTCTAACATTATTAGTCCAGATGCAATTTGAGATAATTCATCAGCTTCTCAATTAGATTCTCTAGGCACATGCATATAGGATACATTATCAAAGAAATCAACCAATTGAATGGCTATAGTAAAATAAGGTGCTAAAGAAATACTTGTACACTTATATTCTCTTGTCAATTGCCTAAGGATAAGTTAAGAGTCCCCTATCATCAATGCCTCTTTAGCACTAAGATCTTGGAGGATCTCAAGGCCTATAATTAATGCCTAATATTCAGCTTGGTTATTGGTGCATTCAAAGTTTAGAGTAAAATTGAGAGTTTTTTTAGTTGTAGGTGGTGATGTGATCACATCTCCCACTCTATCTGATTTATCTGTTGAAAAGCCATCAAATTTAAGAGCCCAAGGTTGAACATCAATTTCGCATATAGGGAGGTCTCATTCTTCAATGATCCCTTGGGTAGGGTGAGCTGCGAAAAAGTTAGCCAATGCTTGTCCCTTCACTGACTTTTAGGGATAATATACCAATGATAACTCAATTAGGCTTAGTAGCCACTTGCCAATTTTTCCTAATAACACGGGTATGTTCAATATGTATTTCATTAAGTTAGTTTATGAAATGACATACACCCTATATTCTAACAAATATTGTCTTAATTTGGTACAAGTAAAGTATAAAGTAAGACATAATTTTTCAATAAAGGAATAATTTATCTCAATAGGAGTTAAAATTCTACTTAAGTAATAAATAGCCTGCTCATGACCCATTGCATTATTTTGAGCTAATAAACATCCAATGGACTCATTTGCGGTTGAGATATATAATTTCAAAGGTATTTCATCTTATGGGGGAACTATAATAAGTGGCTTAGATAAATAATCTTTAATTTTATCAAAAGAATTTTGATGCCTTTCTTCCCACTTAAATTCAACCTCCTATTTCAATTTTAACAAGTCAGAGAATTCGTTAGTTTTTCCAGCAAGATTAGAGATTAACCTCCTCAGATAGTTGACTTGCCCCAAAAATCTTTATAGTTCTTGCTTGGTTTGGGATGACTTGGCTTCAAGCATAGCCTTTGCTTTATTTTTATTAATCTTAACACCTCTTTGGTGAACTAAAAATCCTAGAAATTTTCCAACCTGCACACTAAAAGCACATTTAAGAGGATTAAGCTTTAAATAATAAATTCTCTTTCTTTCAAAGCTTTTTCTTAAATGAAAAATATGATCAGAAGCTCTTTTAGATTTTACCACTATATCATCAATATATATTTTATTATGGTGGCCAATCATATGGTGAAAAATAGCATTCATGCTCTTTGGTAGGCGGCACTGACATTTTTTAAACCAAAGGGCTTGACTAACCATTCAAAGGTTTTGATTGCCTTAGGACACTTGAAATCGGTCTTTAATACATTTTCCTTGGTGATAAATATTTGATTATAACCTAAAAAGCCATCCATGAATGACAAAAGCTTATTCCTTGCAGTAGCATCAATCAACATGTTAGCTATAGGCATAACATAAATATCTTTTAGGGTTGCTAAATTTAAATCACTAAAATATATGGACACCCTTAATTTTCCATTCTTTTTCATTACATGAACTATATTTAAAAGTCACTCAGCATACCTGATTAGCCTGATGAAGCTAGCTTTAAGTAATTTTTCAATTTCATCCTTTACTTTTAGTTCCACCTCTTTTGACATTCACTTGTTAGGTTGTTGGAAAAGATAAAACTTAGCCTTAATAAGAGGTGGTGTTCAACTACCTATCTTTTTAGACCAGGCATTTCCATATAATCCCATGCAAAACAGTCTGTGAATTCTTTTAACAAAGCAATCAACTCTCTTTTAACACATTTTTTTATTAAGGAACTGATATAAGTGACCCTTGGCCCTTCATCTATGCCAAGGTTGATTTCTTCTAAAGGGTCTTGTCCTTTATACTGATAATCATATGCAAACATTATGGCACGTCCTGTATATCTTTGATCTTCAGTTCAACAGCACCTCCTTCAAGTTCTTCCTTACCAATGATTTTTGTTCCATTCACCTCTAATTCTTTATTGATTGTTTTTTTTATAGTTTACTACATAAAAGCCTTCCATATAACAGTTGTAGCCACTGCCAATCCTTCTTAGTGTATCTATTCATTGATTTCCTCAATGATAGGTTTCTCTATCAGCCAATATATATATGGCACAATGGTTGTTTCCTTGTAGATCAAATCAAATTATTTTTTAACTCTTTATGTCATTTCTTCCTTGGAAAGGTAGGCATATTTTGTGTCGCCATTAGCACTTCTCCTTATGAATTTGATTGGCCCAATATCCACATTATAGAACTTGGCCTCTAAGTTATCTGAGCAAGTGTTGAATGGTTTATTGTTTGCCCAAACCACTTCTACTTCATTATCATTCTAGAACCATAGGAATTGATGTAGGGAAGACCAATTGGCATGAATCCAATCTCTTCCAATTAATACATCATAACTGACACTTGATTCTACTACAAAAAATGCAGTAAGAGAAAATTTGTTGCCAGTAGTAATTTCAATTGGCAATACTCCTACAACTCCAATCACTTCTTATATAAAGGCTAATACAATTATGTCAGAAGAAATTAAGTCATCTTCTTTCTTACTAAGAGAATTCAGTAATCTGAGTGGTATCACATTTATAGCTGATCCGTTATCTACAAGCACTTTATAAAAAGGTTTGCCATTTAGGTGAGCTTTAATATACAATGGCTTTATATGTGTGGTCATCTCCATAGAACATTTCTCTAGAACAACTCTTTTGGGTTGATCTGGCCTAGTAGCTTGGATTATAACACCAATTAAATGCTCTTCCATTTCTTTATTGGAATTTGCCCCCCGAGCGTCATAAAGTTCAATCACATATTCTTCTACTTCTTGCATCATGAACTCCTGTGGTAGAATTACATAGGAAGCAGCATATCCAAAGGGCAATGGTTTGCCCCCCTACTTCAAAAGTGTCAATATCTATATTTTCATCAATTTTTATGTCTTCTTTGAACTCCATATTTGGAATATTTGAGTTGTAGATAGATTCTTCTTTCTCGAGTTTGGATCCTCTGTGGCTTTCTTTCTAATTTTGGGTTTATTGTTAGGTTCTACCTATTGGATCTATTGCTCTTTATCTTTCTCGCAGTAGCCTTTTACCTTTGAACCTCCTTTTTTTAGTACATGTCAATTGTTAATGAAATTTCCTATGCTCTATGCGACACCATTACTTTTTTGGTTCTACAAGCACTAGCATCATAAATCTTGACTACTTCTTATTGAATTTTGGCATAGACACATTTTCTTTTTTAGGCCTAAACCTGTAATTATTCTAAGTATTCCTAAAAGAGATAGGTTTATATGATGGTCTTACTTCCTAAACTGGGCGCTTTCCTTCTAACTTTGAAAACTTTCAGTTTGGAACATGTTTCTAATGGTTTCTAGGTTTGTTTGACTGCTTCCAATTATGGTGGTGTCTTTGTCCTTGTGCCATTGGATTGGTCATTCGGTTTCTTCTTTTGGGCTCATCTCCTTAGCTAGTTTGGGCCCTTAACCTCCTATGAATGTTTGTAGATGGAGGTTTAGAATACTTTACCAAATAGTCAAAACTCTTTAAAGGCTAGCCAAGAGTATCTCAATTCTCTTCTTTCTCTTTAATCTTTTTCCTCAGATCAAGCAAAGTTCTCATATCAATATTAATAGAGTTGACTGTTGTTAAATGTGTAAATGGATCCTCTTCAATTAGCATTGCATCTTTCTTTTCAAGGAATTTTAACATGCCTTTGTTGATGCGATCCTGTATCACATTTTTAAATACCCAGCAAGCATTAATAGTATAATTATAAGAGTTGTGATACTTACAATAATCCCTCCCCTTTAACTCTTCTTTAGTAGGGATTTTGTGATTAGGAGGCAACTTGATGAATTTCTTTTTGAGAAGGAAATCAAAGATCTAGTTTGTCTTTGATTTTTCAAATGTGTATTAAACTTGAGGGTTAGAGCCTTGAGACTTCTTCCAAGCTACTGAGGCTTTTTTCTCCAAAAGAGGACAAACACATGAATTAGTATTTGCAAAGTCTGCTATAGCAATTTCATTGTTTGAAACTTCTTAAAAGTAAGTGCCTATGGAACCCTTCCTTCTTTGATTTTCCTCTCTTAACAATTCTTCATGCTCACTCACCTTTGTCGCTAGCTCATAAAAATTTCAGAACTCCTTGCCTTGGAATTTTTTCCTTAACTCGATATCCAATCTCCTTTGAGCCATCTAGACATATTCAGTTTCAGATAACATGATTTTATATATGTTTCTCATCTTTTTGAATCTTATAATGAACAAGTCTATGCTTTCACCAACCTTTTGAGTCACTCTAGATAACTCGGCACACACACCTCTAGTTCTGCCCTAAAGAATTAAGTATGAAATTGTCACTCCATCTCTTACTAAGTGAGCATTGAATTCCTTGGCAAAGTTGCATACCTAGTGAAAGTTATCCTTGTCAAACTATTAGGAAACAATCTTAGCTTAAAAATTACGAAATTTTTATAATTTGTAAGTTCTCCATATTGAATTGTAAAACAAGGAATAAGTTCCAATGTTGATTGCCCATCTTCTCCAAAAAATTGAGAAAACTCTGAAATACAGTAACCCCTGGGGTAAGGGTTATCTCTTTCAACTACACTTGGATAAGGTTTACAAAATTTTGGATGGCCAATTTAACACTATAGTAGTCTATATAACTCATGAACAATATCTTATATAGCATCCAGGTCAATTCCCATTCTCGGAGCCTGGGGAACTAGTATACAGGCTTAGGGAAATGGCACCTAACCTTAGGGAACTGGCACGTAGCATTAGGAAGTGTTGCTCCCCATGCCTCTTTTTTCATGATTATACACTCTTAATTATAAAATTGGATAGGTCCTGCCAAAAAATTATTGGTTAGGCCTCTTACTATTCAAGTGAGTACCATTTCGGCCATTAGGACCATTATAATCGGCCATTTTATAAAAATTTTGGACGGTCATTAGGAATATACTTGTCGTCAATGGAAATTTGGTTTTCTATAAGTTTTGCTTAGCAGCTGAAAATCCATGTTCATCTTGTTTCAAAGTAGAATTTTTACTCTCCTACTTAGAGAGTTGTTCATTCATTTTAGCGAACGAATTTGCGATTTCTTGTAGCGACTTATGAATAGTAAAATTTATTTGCAATATTGAGTCTTGAATCAATTTTAAACCTTCTACACAAATAGTTTAAACACTGATGCCTTTACTAGCAACATCTACAACTTTTAAACTCTTGCCTGTATGACCAATAAGTGCCTCACTCTTATTTTGATCCTAAGGCACTAGGTTCTCTTTTGAGTGATTTTTAAGAGTATCACCCAATTCTTTTGGTGGATTGTTGGATGAGTCTCCAACTTTAGAATTTTTTTCCAGTTTGTAATTTTTGCATTTTGTTGAAACCAGTCCCACCAGGGATGCCAAAAGGTTATTGGTACAATTTCTGGTAAACTAGATTTAGTTTGAATTTGAGTGTGTTAGAGGAAATAATGCTCAATAATATTTTTTTGAAAATTCTATCAAATGAGAAAGTTCTTAAGTTCCTTTACCTCAATTTGCTTGAATTTCAACAAAAACTTTGTAAACTTAAACAATAATTGAGAAAGAGAAATTCATTGAATATTGAAAAGATAAATTTTGCACTAATGAAATTGATTACAAGCTTAAGAACTGGAATAGCTAAAAGAAAATTAGAGTATTGATAATGATTGGTTAATAATATTTTTTGATAATAATTGTCTGTGATGGTTGGTTGTAGATGTCCCCAATGATTTCATGTGCCCCTATTTATAATCACATATTTTACTTCTCTAATTTGATTTTCCATCTTAAAAGTTTCTTCCGTTTCCTGAAGAAAACTTTTGTAACTTTCAGCACGTGAATTACTTCTCCAAGCAGCTTCAACAGTTGGTTTTCATTCTCTAGAATATTCTGTCTTTGAATTAAGTTATAATGATGTGCGTTGGGCTTTTAAATAAATCGGTCTGGACAAAAATTAATAGGCTCAATATCTTTTAAACCCAAAATTAAATGTGGGCTTAAACAACTATATTTTTTGCATAAATTCTCCATTTTTGGCTTAAAAAACCATTTTCCATAAAATATTGTTTTTATCACATTTTTATGATTTTCCATTTTTCATGTTCACTATTACATCCTCAACATCAAAACTATATTTCTTCATCATTTTGCATACTTCGCACATTTTGACATTAAATCAACATTTTCACTAAAATTTACCATTTTTGCATGGAATTTGTAATGTTGTCAACTTCGTACTGAAAGGTTATAGTAATTGTACAGAATTCATGATAGTTATTATTTTATAAAAATTATAACTTTCAATTCATGATCAACAAGAGTCGAACTCCCCACATTTATTTTCAAACTCACATTGTCAATCTTGATTAAGTCTGCATTATATTTATAATTTCACATGAATTGTATCAAAAAAAAATATTTTGGGCTAGAAGCATCACTTGTGGGTCCCATGCTAAAAAGCATGGACACATATACAACACGACACGGATACGGCGATTTTAAAAATTTAAGGACACGACACGGGCGGGACACGTTATATATATATATATATAGTGTTTAAATTTCATGGAGTTTTTATTTTATCACACTAGCTTTATTTTTTTTAACCAATCATCTTTATACAATAGAAAATAATACACATTTTATGTGAAATATATATATAATTCAAAAGTAAAATATATATAAAATATAAAGATGTAATAATTCAAATGTAATATATATATATATATATATATATATATATATTATATAAAGATCATTGTTAAAAAAATAAAGCTAGTGTGATAAAATAAAAACTCCATGAAATTTAAACACTTAATATAATAATTTAATTAATTATCTATAATTGTCATATATAAGGCAAACATAAAAAGTGACAAATTAAATTAAATATTAAATTAAATTATTAATAACTAAATTATTAATAAATTAATTAAATTAAATTATACAAAAAATAGAGCTAAAAAGTGTTCTAAAAAAGTGCCACGCCATGTCCTAAAAGTGTCCAGCTGTGTCGGTCCCATGTCCTAAAAAGAAAAACTAATAAAATAATAGAGTTGTGTCGGACACGTGTTGGGCACATGTAGGGTCGTGTCGGGCGCGTGTCGGTGTCCAAAAAGTGTTCGACACGGATACTCCACCCTATTTCATGTGTCAGTGCTTCATAGGTCCCATGATTATAAATGCATCAATTTCGATTATTTCACATTCCTATCATTTAAGACAATTATTTTTATCACTCTATCTATCTGACATGATTTTGATATATTTTCACTAAATATGAATATTTTATGTGTTTTCTTTGTTGTGACGTTGCATCAGTATTTCCTGCACGACTGTCATTTATGTGAATGAGTGGATGCAATACACATACATATGCTAACCTCTGTTTTGTAGGTGTTTATTAGACCTAGGACTATATTTACTTTTTCACACCATTCTTTCTTTTGATCTATTTATTAGGAAAGCCTTATAAATAATTGTAATTAATTTTCTTTAATTTCACTTTATCTTTGTTATGGATGTATATATACAAACTATCATATTGAAACTAGGATGATGTGAGCTCATAATGGGTCTTACCTAATGAGAAGCAGCCAAGTAGAAGGTTACTTCTCGAACTCAGAATCTCTGATAAGGAAATGACCTTTACTCAATTCTTGCGGTTATTTCCCACATTCCTGAGCGATCATGCAGCGACTCCAAAACAGAAAAGCATTCAGCTTCCTCCCAAGGCTAATAAAAATTTCCCAAATTTGAAAAGTCCCTAAACCAAAAAAGACCATATTCAGTCCCACAGTCACTCATTCACATTTTTCTCCATATGAAAGGGAGAAGTCACCAAAAAAAATATGTATTCATTCATATTATATTTATCTAGTTTCAGATATTCTTTGTTCATAATTACTGACTTAAAATTAGGAATAGGGAATTATAAATGGAGAGAGCTAAAATAATATTTTAAGGAATTATAAATGAACATTTAAGAAAAAATATCTAAAAATGAGATAAATATAATATGTGTTCATTCATACTGATGTGTAGTTGGCATAGGGAATTTATGAATGGAGAGAGGTTAAAAGGAAAATATGGTGGGATAGGAGGAAGGTTGGAATGCCAAAAGGTGAAACAGTTTTGTTATCTTGGTTGGAAGTCCGTAGTATGAGTTCAATCTCAGTTTCTTACCCAAAAGAGGGAATTGCATAAGCTCTTCCAAGTTTGAGGTTTTCCTAGTTATAGTGCTTATTATTGATTGTCCATGCTCACTGTACCACTTAATGGATATGGTTTCATAACTATAAGAAAAATAGGGTAAACCCTAAACCTTCATCAAAAGTCTACTGTGATATTTAAGTCAATAATTATAGAGAGACAAGATTAAAAAGGATAGAAATATAATATAAATGGAAGTACCTTTTTTGTGTCTTTTTCCTTTTATATGATAAAAAATTTGTGAATGATAAGAAATATATTTTTAATAGAAATATGGATGAAATAGATAGATTTATAACAATCTTCCTTAATAAGAGTTTTTATTTGGGGCAATTATGAGTCAGCGAAATTCGGTGAGTACTAAATTTCACAAATTTTAAAAATGAAATCTCCAATATTGTACCAAATTTAAAAATCTCCATATCAGTACTATCTCATTTTTCAAAATAGTTATGTATAGAAATATGGTACTTTCATAATAGATCGGTATAATATGGTTCAAAATAAAATTTTGAAAAATTAAACACATTCATTTGAAAAGTATAAATAAAAATGAGGATACTAATCGTCAAGTTATCAGTTGAGGGGTTAGCACTAGATTGGTTCGTTCAGGTCATCCAACCTCATATGATGACATTTACCTAGGCTCAGTTTAGAGAGAGGTTCATGAGACGCTTCTGCCTATAGCCTATGCGGATGAGTTACAGACTCTGGCTGACAAACATTTCCAGAGACAATAGGACAGTAGAGGAGTACACCAGAGAGTTCCTCAAACTTGGTCAGTATGCAGGGGACTTAATGAGAGACCAGTATTTTGCAGTCACTACCTATGTCACTGGATTGGATTCTGCGTTTGCTGGGATGCCGACTACAGGCTTGACACTTGAGTCTATGGTAGAGTTGGCTAAGGAGATAGTGCTCAGATTTATCAGGTAAGGAGCTATGCCTGATTATTATTAGATGGGAGGTGTTCAAGCAGAAGGATCTTAGAGCACTCCGTACACTACATTTTATATTGGCTCTAGTAGTCAGCAGAGAGGATTTGCTCAGTAGGGCCTGAGACCTCAGCAGAGAGTTCACAGGAGTAGCAGGCATGGTCGCAATAGAGCTCGCTGACCAATTAGATTTAGTTCTGGTGCTACCAGCAGTAGCAGCGACCAAAGTTTTAGTTATGGCAGCACAGGATTTGTAGCCAGTGCTTGCCAGATGTGTGAGAGAGTCCATTAGGGACAGTGTTACATGGCTCCAGGGGCATGTTTTCGATGCAGACAGACAGGATATTTTGCCAAAGCGTGCTCTTATTATGGTTATCAGCAGTAGTTTTCACAGTATTCCACTGCTAGTGCAGCTTTAGCTCCTTATCAGCCGCCACCAGCTCAGTATCAAAGTATCTCATAGTTTATGGCCCAGCAGGGGCGAGGCAGAGGAGGCAGAGGTAGTGCGAGAGGCTTTAGTCAGGCTTCCACCAGCTAGTAGAGAGGCAAAGGACAGGCCAGAGTCTTCACTCTTACCCAGCAAAATTCTCAGGTATCCAATGTCATTGTCACCGGTACACTCTCGGTATGTTTCTTTGACACTAGAGTCTTGCTTGATCTGGGTGCTACTCATTCTTTTGTGTCCCCTATTTTTGCATCAAATTCGGGTTGGCAAGCCGCGAGGATAGTAGTTCCTTTATCGGTTGCCACACCTCTAAGTGACTCATTGGACACCGATGTTGTGCTTCCTGGGTGTTCGGTGTTGGTAGAAGGAAGAGAATTATCTGTGGACTTAGTGTTGTTGGATGTGATGGATTTCAATGTGATCCTTGAAATGGATTGATTGTCTCAGCACTATGCCATTGTTGATTGTCAGAGTAAATAGGTGATTTTCAGAATTTCGAATGATAAAGAATTTAAGTTTGTGGGTGACAAGAGTTCTGCACCTCAGAATCTTATCTCAGCCATCACAGCTAGGAAGATGGTGAGAAAAGGATGTTAGGGATACTTGGCATTAGTCGAAGATACTACAGTGGAGAAGACATCCATCTCAGATGTTCCAGTAGCATTAGAGTTTCAAGATGTCTTTCCTGATGAGTTGCCAGGTTTACCACCTCACAAGGAGATCAAATTCTACATTGATGTGGTTTCAGACATAGCTCCTATCTCTATGTCACCTTATAGGATGGCTCCTGTAGAGTTGAAAGAGTTAAAGGAGCAGTTGCAAGATTTACTGGATAAGGGTATCCTTAGACACAGTGTTTCTCCTTTGGGTACACCAGTCCTGCTTGTAAAGAAGAAGGTTGGTACACTTAGACTGTGCATTGATTGTAGAGAGCTGAAAAAGGTGACAATTAAGAATAAGTATCCTCTTCTAAGGATAGATGATTTGTTCGATCAACTTCAGGGTGCACAGTTCTTCTCCAAGATCGACTTGAGGTCGAGTTATCATCAGTTATGAATTAGTGAAGCTGATATTCCTAAAACGGCATTCCGTACTAGATATGGCCACTTTGAGTTTCTGGTGATGTCCTTCGGGTTAACTAATGCACCAGCTACTTTCATGGATCTGATGAATAGAGTGTTCAGACCATTTGTGGATCAGTTTGTAGTGGTGTTCATTGATGATATACTGGTGTATTCGAAGAGTATGGAAGAACACGTATATCACTTGAGGACAGTGCTACAGACACTGAGAGAACATCAGCTTTATGCTAAATTCTCGAAGTGTGATTTCTGGTTGGAGAGTGTAGTATTCCTTGGACATGTAGTGTCTAAGGATGGCATTCAGGTTGATCCATAGAAGATAGAGGTAGTATCTGAGTGGCCTAGACAGACAACAGTTATTGAGATTCAAAGTTTCTTGGGTTTGGCAGGGTACTATAGGTGGTTTGTTTAGGATTTCTCGAGGATTGCAGCACCTATGACCCGCCTAACTCAGAAGAATGTGAAGTTTGTGTGGTCAGAAGCTTGTGAGAACAGTTTTCAGCTTCTGAAGGAGAAATTGACCACAACTCCAGTGTTAACTTTGCCTAATAGAGAGTAAAAGTTCACTGTGTATTGTGATGCTTCTAGAGTTGGCCTCGGTTATGTGTTGATGCAGAATGGTAGGGTAGCAGCTTATGCTTCTAGACAATTAAAGAAGCATGAATAGAATTATCCTACTCACGACCTAGAGATGGCGGCAGTGATATTTGCTCTCAAGATCTTGAGACATTATTTGTATGGGGTAACTTGTGAGATTTACACTGATCATAAGAGTTTGAAGTATATCTTCCGACAGAGAGATCTAAACTTGAGGCAGAGGAGATGGTTGGAACTTCTGAAGGATTATGACTGTGATAATCCTGTACCATCCAGGCAAGGCTAATGTGGTAGTAGATGCCTTGAGTAGAAAGTCCTCGGTTAGTCTTGCTTATATTAGTGTGGAGAGAAGACCTTTGATCTAACAAATGCATCAGTTAGTGGATCAAGGATTGATGATAAAGATAAGTAAATCAGGTGGATTGCTAGCTCAGTTCAAAATCAGATCAGTGTTGAGGGATAAGATTAAGGCAGCTCAGAGCCAAGATCATTTTCTGGTAGAGCTTTTGAAGAAGATTCATTATGGGAGATTCACTGATTTTAACCTTGATGATGAAGGTGTTTTATAGATCAGTAGAAGATTGTGTGTTCCTGATGTGGATAATTTGAGAGAAGAGATCCTAAAAGAAGCTCACTATGCAGCCTATAGTGTGCATCCAGGCGCTACTAAGATGTACCACAACATAAAGGATCTTTATTGGTGGGATGGATTGAGGAAAGATGTAGCTGATTTTGTCTCTAAGTGTTTAACTTGTCAGCAAGTGAAAGCTGAGAATCAAAAGCCTTCTGGGAAGCTTCAGCCTCTTCCAGTTCCTGAGTGGAAATAGGAGAGTGTCACTATGGACTTTGTGACAGGGTTGCCTCATTCAAGAAATGAATACAATTCCATTTGGGTGCTAGTGGATAGGCTAACCAAATCAGCTCATTTTCTGCCAGTTAAAGCTACTTATCCTATGGCTAAATTGGCTAGATTATACATCAAGCATATTGTGTGCCTTCATAGAGTGCCTGTTTCCATTATTTCTGATAGAGGTTTTGTATTTACCTCTCGATTTTGGCAGAAGTTACAAGAAGCAATGGGCACTAGACTTGATTTTAGTACTACTTTTCACCCTAAGATAGATGGTCAATCTAAGAGGGCGATCCAGACACTTGACGATATGTTGAGAATGTGTGTAATGGATCTTGGAGGTAGTTGGGATGATCATCTTCCATTGGTAGAGTTTGCTTATAATAACAGCTACCATAGCAGTATTGAGATGGCACCATATAAAGATTTGTACGAAAGGAAGTGTAGATCTCCTCTGTGTTGGAATGAAGTTGGGGAAAAAGAGCTAACTGGACCAGAAATTATCCAGGATGCACCTGGGAAAGTCGCTTTGATTAAAAAGAGATTGGAAGCAGCAACTAGTAGACAGAAGAACTATGCGGATTCAAAGCGCAGAGATGTGGAATTTCAGGTTGGGGACTATGTATTTTTGAAGGTGTCACCTATGAAGGGTGTTATGAGATTTGGCAAGAAAGGAAAGTTGGCACCGAGATACATTGGACCTTTTGACATTCTGGAGAGAGTTGGCATGGTTGCCTATCGGTTGGCTTTGCCTCCGAATTTGTCGTAAGTGCATACAGTGTTCCACATTTCTATGCTCATAAAGTATATTTCAGATCCTTCGCACGTGTTATAGCCTCAGAGTGTGGAAGTGAATGAAGATCTAACATACGAGGAAGAACCAGTTGCGATTGTTGATTATCAAGTTTGCCAGTTGCGTTCGAAGCAGATTCCGATGGTCAAAGTGTTGTGGAGGAACAACAACGTGGAGGAGCATACGTGGGAGACTGAGGCTGAGATGCGGGTGGCTTATCCTTACCTTTTTCCTTGATGAATTCTTATATTCAGTTCTTTTTATTTAAAATTTGAGGACAAAAATTTTTAAAAGGGGAAGATTTTTATAACCTGCATATTTTACAAATTATAAAATTAAATTCTAGGATTTACAATGTTAATAATTATTTTATTTAAATTAATTTTGATATTTGATTATTAGTGAAATTAAATTTGTAGTTCTTATGTCGAATATTATTTTAATATTATTGACTTTGTGTATTTTAATACACTTTAAAATTTTTAAGTGTGTAAATATATATATGTGTATTTTGGAGGAAATAATAGAAATTAGAGATATTTTACTTTTAAATTATTTTATTTTTTTTCTTTTTATACTTTTTGAAAAAAAATATGTAAAAATCATTTTTTTTCTTTTCTTTTCCCTTTTCTTCTTCTTCTTCTTTCACGTTAAACTACCATAACCAACACCACCACCACTTGAGCCACTATCGTCACTACCTCTCCTCACCGTGCCACCACCTGGAGATGTCGTCGAGTTGCCTGAACCGATAGTAGCTTTCCTTCTCTTCTTCCGCTCCTTCTTTTTCTTCTTTCCTATTTTTGGCCAGACTGGTGTGGAGCTCTGATAACTCGCATTTATATATATATTTTTATGTCAGTTTTATTATAATATCTATGTTTATAATTTTATTATTGTGTATTTTATTTTAATTCAGTGTATTATTTAATAATAACCTTTGTTTTTGTTATTGGGCTTAATTT